>JAVTVY010030151.1:0-122726 GCA_036873755.1 Hanleya hanleyi | reverse complement strand
AAGACCTCATACGACACCATAGGACCATTAGGGACTCACCTAGGCCCCAACACGTCCACCCCGTATGGGCCTATACTCCCATAGCCATGCAGTATAGGCCTATGGGCCTACCCAAGCCTCGGTGACTTTTTCCAAAAATTTCACCGTTTCGCTCCGGGACCCTTCCCATCGTGTTTGTCTTGACGAGACTAAGAAAACAAATCCAAACAACCATACCGCAAATGTCTAGAAGTGGGTTTCCCAGTGGGACAAACATTGGTCCTATACCACAGTATGGGACTATATGGGTCTATATGGGTCTCGGTGACTTTTTTCAAAAATTTCACCGATTCGTGCCGGGACACTTCCTATCATGTTCTAAATGACGAGACTAAGAAAACAAATCCAAACAACCATACCGCAATTGTATAGAAGTAGGTTTCCCAGTGGGACAAACATTGGTCCTATACCCCAGTATGGGCCTATATGGGTCTCGGTGACTTTTTTCAAAAATTTCACCGTTTCGCTCCGGGACACTTCCTATCGTGTTCTAAATGACGAGACTAAGAAAACAAATCCAAACAACCATACCGCAAATGTATAGAAGTAGGTTTCCCAGTGGGACAAACATTGGTCGTATACCCCAGTATGGGACTATATGGGTCTATATGGGTCTCGGTGACTTTTTTCAAAAATTTCACCGTTTCGCTCCGGGACACTTCCTATCGTGTTCTAAATGACGAGACTAAGAAAACAAATCCAAACAACCATACCGCAAATGTATAGAAGTAGGTTTCCCAGTGGGACAAACATCGGTCCTATACCCCTAGTATGGGACTACATGGGCTATATGGTACTTTTCCAAAAATTTCAACGATTCACCCCGCGACACTTCCTATCATGTTTGTCTTGACGAGACTAAGAAAACGAGACCCCACAACCTATACCGCAAATGTCGAGAAGTAGGTTTCCCAGGATGGTCCTATACCCCCATACCCCATATAGGCATTTTCCCGTAATTTAGGATAAAGTCCGTGTTCCATATTTTTTCAGGAAAAATTTTACATACACCCACCCTGGAACTAGGGGGAGATAACTCTATTGATAGGCAAGCCCCGTTAAGCCCGGGGACCTATATACCCCCCATACCCCATATAGGCATTTTCCCTGATTTTTCGTGTTCCGTTTTTCGTCCGTGTTCCGGGGGTTTTTTCAGGAAAAAATTTACATGCACCCACCCCATTGACTGGATGCCCCTTCACATAGGCTTCACATGGATACCTCATACAACCCCATCGGCCCATGAGGGGCTCCCCTAGATCCCTAAAGGTCTATTTTCATACCCTTTGGCCACCGCGCATGCGCAGAATGCAGATATTTCAACCCCACACCCAGCCCATCAGATGCTCCTTCACGAATGCTTCACTTTGATACCTCATATGACCCCATTGGTCCATTAGGGACTCCCCTAGCTCCAAAACGTCTATTTTCATACCCTTTGGCCACCGGGCATGCGCAGAATGCCGATATTTCAATCCCACACCCAGCCCATCAGATGCCCCTTCACGAATGCTTCACACGGATACCTCATATGACCCCATTGGATCATTAGGGGCTCACCTAAACCCTAAAACGTCTATTTCCATACCCTTTTCCCACAATTCCCTGTCTGCGCATGCGCAGAATGGTGACAACGCTCGAGCCACTAGTCCAGTCAGATGCCTCCTCACATAGGCTTCACATTGATACCTCATACAACTCCATTGGACCATTAGGGACTCCCCTAGATCCCAAAACGTCTATTTCCATACCCTTTGGCCACCGCGCATGCGCAGAATGCCGATATTTCAATCCCACACCCAGCCCATCAGATGCCCCTTCACGAATGCTTCACACGGATACCTCATATGACCCCATTGGATCATTAGGGGCTCACCTAAACCCTAAAACGTCTATTTCCATACCCTTTTCCCACAATTCCCTGTCTGCGCATGCGCAGAATGGTGACAACGCCCGAGCGCCTAGTCCAGTCAGATGCCCCGTCACGATTGCTTCACATGGATACCTCATACGACCCCATCGGACCATTAGTGGCTCCCCTAGCTCCAAAACGTCTATTTTCATACCCTTTGGCCACCGCGCATGCGCAGAATGCCGATATTTCAACCCCACACCCAGCCCATCAGATGCCCCTTCACGAATGCTTCAGTTTGTGACCTCATTCGACCCAATCGGACCATTTTATCTAGGGACTACTTTTTCTTCGCGGAAGCTTTTTCCCGCGACCGCATTACCGCCAGACCGCACCGCCAGACCGCATCACCGCGGATGAATACATTCCCTCCAACAATTGGAACTCTTCTGTGTTCGGAGGTAGCTTTTGGTCATTCTGCCGGAACTATAGTGCACTTGACCTCTGTGACCTCCCCGTGACCTCCCCCAATATGCAAATGTTTGAGGTGAAGTTGACGCCATTTACCGTGACACTACTACTTTGGTTTGAATTAGCAGATTTTTTTTTTTTTTTTTTTTTTAGAAATAGAAAATCCTGCCTATATATGCCTTAAAAACACCGAACTTTGATCATAAATCCATTTCTGCGCATTTTTGCAAGGCTGATATTTCATTACATAAACTTTTTTAAAAATCCGATTTGGCAAGTTTGGATTGAGCAAAAAAATAACCGTCATACACAAAGAAATTTTCTCAATATAAATGTCACATATCCTTTTCAAGTGGATACAAAGACGAACAAGTTTCGTGCAAGAGAGAATCGAAAAACAGTTTCCAATAATGTAAGCGTCAAATCTTTACCACTGACAATGTTTTATCCGAGGGAAGTACGTTTCAAGAGAACTTGTTGTGTATTGAGATGGGTAGTTTGTAGCCAGAATCTTTGAATTTGAGTTAACCCTATTGAACATCCGGCTCTATATATTCGCTACTGAGTGAACATTTGAAAGCCGTCTCATACTAGGCCTATGGTCTGTCAATCACATAGTAGCACAAACATGTTTAGGCCAGACACATTTTCCAAAATGAACCTCAAATATATACGAGTATATGAGAATGGTCTTCTTAACGCATACTTGAGAATGAGCAATACATCTCATGCAGTCATGCTTTGAATGTATTTGTTCATTTGATATTTAATACTTTAATGTCAAATCCGTATCGATGATCGGTATGCTTACATTCATATGATTTTCGATATAAATGTCGTTATCAAGAGCATGATGTATCTCAGTCACACTGTGACGGAGATAGTCCATATGAACACCATGGGGATTCTAAAATACATGAGATTCATACGGCTCCTAGTCCCAAGTTAAGCGTCAATCCTGAACCGATTTATTATTTGCGAAATCGCTGAAAACTCACACTGATCAATTATCGATATAATGCCAAAGTCGGAAAGTGTTCTGCTTTAAAAAAAAAAGTCCAATCTGTCTATTCACATATCTGTTATGTCATCATGTTGGTGGCTCTGTTTATTCCCTGTCCACCCCCACTACCGTTCTAGATGTTAAGCAAAGAGTGAATTAGGGGGATTTAACCAAATTTAGAATCCATTGATAATCTAAATACACCTAAGAATTAACAAGATTTAGAAACAGTTTTCCGGACAACTTATGATGCAAAGTTGGCAATTCTATAACACTCGTGTCAATAACATCGAGCTAACAAGTGCAATAATTACAGGATTTACCACGGTTATTGTGAAATGTACATGTGTCAGGTGCAGGTGTTCATTAGGAGATTCCATTTCACATGTCGGATGAGGAAAGGGGCGTCTGCTTTCATACAAGTAACACTCGAATAAAACAAACAAATAAATTACAAGATGAAATTTCCTTCTAACTGTTGTTTCCATCGGGAAATTTATTAACAGAGCGACACAAATAGGCATATATCCACGTAATTTCCCCAACAGCTCACTCATCTGACAAAATCACTCCCCATTTGAGAGACCACATAAACTCGTCCACTGACATTGGCACGATGCCAACCGAGACGGGAGCATCGTCCCAACATCAGTGGACGAGCTTTTTTTTTCAGAAAAGGGGAGAAATGTTGTCAAAGTTTAAATATGTTTTCAACTTTCATTGTAATCTTTGTTGATAATCAATTTGAGTAGTGCAATAGAATAGAAATAATGTTTTCATAGGCGTGCAAAATCGTTATTTTACGCACGGTTAGTGTGGGAAAGTTGATAAATTTTAGGGCGCGGGCTTTGCCCTTGCCCGAAAATATAAACTTTCCCACACTAACCGTGCATAAAATAACCATTGAGCACGCCTATGAAAACATTATTTCTTAAATATCCCTGAACGATTTATCAAGGACATAAACAGACTATGTTGCGCCAAATCTGTTTCATCTTCAGCTTTCTATCTTGTCTGTTTATGAATACGAGTCACATTGACTCCAAGAGTTAGAGCATCTTTAACGGCTTTTCTGCTGGATCTCCCAAACGTAAATGTAGTCAGAGTGACTTCCTGGATTGTCATCGCGACTTCCTATAGGGATATCCAGCCACTGGTTCCTTCTTTAAAGTCGATTTGACAATCATGTAATTGCTTTAGAGAAGATTTCTTGGAAACGAAGGCATAATCAACTGGATCAACCCATCATCTTTCCTTCTCTGCCAATTTATACATATGCACAATATGCACATCTGAAATACACATCTGAAAACATGGTCTGTGATGAAGTCGTTCAGGATATATTGGCTCATTGTAAAAGGATTTCGGCCGAGAGTCTGTCATGTGATGGTTTTCCATATACGCGTGAGATATGATGCCCATACAAAGGATTCAGATTCACAGGACGATGGCGTGGTATCGAGCACAGAGTGTAGTGATCAACACTTTCTATGTACATACAGGTAGGCCATCTACCTAGTATAATAGCGTGTCCTTCTCCTCCTCCTACTGCGCTTTACTCACTGGAAAATCCCAGGTCCAACTATTTAAACACCATCAACGGAGACATCGCAGCCATGGTTGGCGAAAGTTTAATAGTTCGATGATTCACGATCATATCACTTTAAATTACTTAGTGGGTTTAACTAACACACCCAATAGTATACATAGCTTACATAGAGTTCTGTATGCGTTACCTCTGAGAGCTTTAGATCAAATAGCCAGAGATATACAACAATCTGCGTCTTCAGGAAATATAATACCATCAAAAATCATTAAAGTATGTCAAGATATAGCGTATTTTCGGTTGTATCGTCCAGTGAACATAATCGAAACATCTCAAGATCGGCTTTTCTTGAAACTCAACTACTTAGATAAAGGACTGGACATCATTAATTTACCTCGAATCCTGAATGATCCAGAGGTACGCAACGCTGTACCAAACTATTTTAAGTTCACAGAACCTCCTTGCATTTCATATAAGTACACTAAATCTATAGCCACCAAAATATTCAATTACTCCAATGCTGTCCAGGAGTTTGACTGGAACTTATACACGCCAGGAGGCTATAGTTGTGATTGTGAATCGTCGAACTTTATCTATACACCATGCAAACATATTGTGACTGGTGACCTTGATGTGGTGAGTGATAAGGATCTGAAATTACTCCTGATGAAAGGACCTAAATATAGAGAGCCAAGAAGAATAAATCTGAAGGCCGACCAGAAGATAGCCCTGTCTGCATTGGAACAGTACGTTATTGATTGGTCTAAGCGAGAAAAAGTTGAACCTACAGTACTCGCTGATTGGCTGGACCTCACCAAGAGCAAGGTCGTTGAAACAATCCGCCATATTGACAGAAGTACTCTTCCCTAAGCAAAACAAGTACTGAGAAACCTCAATTCGCAAGAAGTTCTAGCAAATCTCCAGAGTAAATTCGTCATAGTCCCAGCAGACAAAGCTCCGAATAATATAATATTCATATGTAAATATTACTATTACCAGGTGCTGCTTAAAGAATTGAGTGTAGACATATCTTCATCAAATACGTCTACTTACTCCCAAACTGCATTTACTCTGGAAGATTTATTTAACAATCACAAAAAGTTTCTCAGGGAAAGAGGTATTTGTCTTTCAACCAATCATAACGACATACCAAAACTATACTGGACTCCCAAAATGCATAAATCACCATACAAAGCTAGATTCATAGCTGGTTCTAGAAGCTGCACCACCAAGCTTCTTTCAACCCTATTGACGAGGGCCCTTCAGGAGGTAAAAGCATTTTGGGAAAGGTATTGCGCCATTATTTCTAAGAACTCTGGCGTTGAATGTATGTGGATATTGAAAAACTCAAAATGTCTTACGGAAGAACTTGATGCTAAATGTCACATATCGTACAGACATGTATCCACATGGGATTTCTCGACTCTCTATACTACAATCCCTCGTCAGGACCTTATTGACCGTCTAAGTTCATTAATAGTATCTGTGTTCAAGAAAACTGATCGTAGATATATTAATGTCGGAAGCCATAAAGCATTCTTTAGCTCTACTACATACAAGAGATATCATTCATGGGATGTTTCTTTGTTTATAGAGTTGCTTGAATTTCTCATTAATAATATCTATGTGAAATTTGGCAACACAATATATCAGCAGCATATAGGTATTCCAATGGGTACTAATTGTGCACCCTGTTGGCTGACCTGTATCTGTTCTCTTATGAATATGACTATATGCAGGCGCTTTCAAAAACCGATCCATTCAAAGCCCGTTCCTTCTCATTCACCAAACGCTATATAGACGATCTTCTCGCTGTGGATAACCGCTATATAAATGAGGCAGTGAAGGATATATATCCACCTTCACTGGATTTGAAGGAAACTACAGATAGCCCTACAGGCACATCATATTTAGATCTATATCTCTATAAAAATGAAGCGGGCATTCTCTCTCGTCGACTTTATGACAAAAGAGATGATTACAATTTCGACATCGTAAACTATCCCTTTCTGGACAGTAATATTCCAGTGGGACCTGCACATGGCGTATACATATCTCGCTTAGTAGCATGTGCTAGATCCTGTGTTAAATGTGACGATTTTAATCAACGTCACAAAACACTGGTGCAGAAACTTAAAAAACAGGGCTATTCCACCAAGCGCCTACACTCAAAGTTTCTCAAATTTGGCGATGCATATCGCATGCTGATAGCAAAATACGAACGTAGCGTGCAAGATCTATGGCGCTACGTTTCGTAACTTGTGTCTAATTCCGCTTAACCCGGGGCTAGGGGCCGTATGAACCCATGTACTTCAAGATCCTCATGGTACTCATATGAACAGTCACAATCAAAGCGTGACTGAGATACATCATTCTTTAGATGACGACTTTACAACGAATATTATGGATTAAGAATACTGATCAGCGATACGGATTTGATGTTTTTGGAACATCATGATGTCTTGCCGGCATCATTGAAAACTGTTGACCGCTTCTCTCTTGCAGGAAACAAGCCTATGTTTTTGTATACTATGATTGTCTTTTTGAATTTGGTGCTAATACTGTTATATGGAAAATGGAATAGGTCTTTGGATTATGGACGCGGATATTCTCTAATGGACGACGGCTGGATTATGAATGACGGACTAGACGCTTGTAATCTCGCCCCACCCTATCCCGCGCCACACATATGCGACCCGCTGTGCAATGAGTAAGCGGAGTAGGAAGAGGAGTAGGACACGCCACGGATTATACAAGGTAGATATCAGTTCTGCTATCCAGGAAGTTCGTGACCATGAGCTCGGGAAGCACTTTGGTTTTCCAACGCACTTGTTTAGTTTGTAGCAGAGGTACAATGTCGAATTGCGATCTTATCATTTGAAGTCATTCGAAGAAAGAATAATTCTGTTTTACAGAGTAATCAAAGGTTTGTTCATGTCTTTGTCCACCTAAATGGCAACCGCCAATCTGAGAAAATGATATAGGAAAAACTCCTTTATTACAGTCTATCTGCTGCTTCAATCCAAAACCTGCAATATCACATTTTTCTTTAAGCTCACACACGGAAATTATAGCCTGGAAATAAATAAGATGCATATGGACAAATGCATAAACATTTGTGATAGATCAAAAACGTGTTACCTTGACCTATTTCAGTATCTTTAAGGCATTTATAACAACAGTGTGATACCTGTAACCAAAATGATATTTTAACACTATAGTGTGATTATTTCAAAGAACAAAGAATAGTTTGGTTTGAATTACCAGATTTTTTTTTTTTTTTTTTTTTTTTTTTTTATGGAAATAGAAAATCCTGCCTATATATGCCTTAAAAACACCGAACTTTGATCATAAATCCATTTCTGCGCATTTTTGCAAGGCTGATATTTCATTACATAATTTTTTTAAAAATCCGATTTGGCAAGTTTGGATTGAGCAAAAAAATAACCGTCATACACAAAGAAATGTTCTCAATATAAATGTCACATATCCTTTTCAAGTGGATACAAAGACGAACAAGTTTCGTGCAAGCGAGGATCGATAAACAGTTTCCAATAATGTGAGCGTCAAATCTTTACCACTGACAATGTTTTATCCGAGGGAAGTACGTTTCAAGAGAACTTGTTGTGTATTGAGATGGGTAGTTTGTAGCCAGAATCTTTGAATTTGAGTTAACCCTTTTGAACATCCGGTTCTATATATTCGCTACTGAGTGAACATTTGAAAGCCGTCTCATACTAGGCCTATGATCTGTCAATCACATAGTAGCACAAACATGTTTAGGCCAGACACATTTTCCAAAATGAACCTCAAATATATACGATTATATGAGAATGGTCTTAACGCATACTTGAGAATGAGCAATACATCTCATGCAGTCATGCTTTGAATGTATTTGTTCATTTGATATTTAGTACTTTAATGTCAAATCCGTATCGATGATCGGTATGCTTACATTCATATGATTTTCGATGTAAATGTCGTTATCAAGAGAATGATGTATCTCAGTCACACTGTGACGGAGATAGTCCATATGAACACCATGAGGATTCTAAAATACATGAGATTCATACGGCTCCTAGTCCCAAGTTAAGCGTCAATCCTGAACCGATTTATTATTTGCGAAATCGCTGAAAACTCACACTGATCAATTATCGATATAATGCCAAAGTCGGAAAGTGTTCTGCTTTAAAAAAAAAAGTCCAATCTGTCTATTCACATATCTGTTATGTCATCATGTTGGTGGCTCTGTTTATTCCCTGTCCACCCCCACTACCGTTCTAGATGTTAAGCAAAGAGTGAATTAGGGGGATTTAACCAAATTTAGAATCCATTGATAATCTAAATACACCTAAGAATTAACAAGATTTAGAAACAGTTTTCCGGACAACTTATGATGCAAAGTTGGCAATTCTATAACACTCGTGTCAATAACATCGAGCTAACAAGTGCAATAATTACAGGATTTACCACGGTTATTGTGAAATGTACATGTGTCAGGTGCAGGTGTTCATTAGGAGATTCCATTTCACATGTCGGATGAGGAAAGGGGCGTCTGCTTTCATACAAGTAACACTCGAATAAAACAAACAAATAAATTACAAGATGAAATTTCCTTCTTAAGTTTAACTGTTGTTTCCATCGGGAAATTTATTAACAGAGCGACACAAATAGGCATATATCCACGTAATTTCCCCAACAGCTCACTCATCTGACAAAATCACTCCCCATTTGAGAGACCACATAAACTCGTCCACTGACATTGGCACGATGCCAACCGAGACGGGAGCATCGTCCCAACATCAGTGGACGAGAGTTTTTTTTCAGAAAAGGGGAGAAATGTTGTCAAAGTTTAAATATGTTTTCAACTTTCATTGTAATCTTTGTTGATAATCAATTTGAGTAGTGCAATAGAATAGAAATAATGTTTTCATAGGCGTGCAAAATCGTTATTTTACGCACGGTTAGTGTGGGAAAGTTATAAATTTTAGGGCGCGGGCTTTGCCCTTGCCCGAAAATATAAACTTTCCCACACTAACCGTGCATAAAATAACCATTGAGCACGCCTATGAAAACATTATTTCTTAAATATCCCTGAACGATTTATCAAGGACATAAACAGACTATGTTGCGCCAAATCTGTTTCATCTTCAGCTTTCTATCTTGTCTGTTTATGAGTACGAGTCACATTGACTCCAAGAGTTAGAGCATCTTTAACGGCTTTTCTGCTGGATCTCCCGAACGTAAATGTAGTCAGAGTGACTTCCTGGATTGTCATCGCGACTTCCTATAGGGATATCCAGCCACTGGTTCCTTCTTTAAAGTCGATTTGACAATCATGTAATTGCTTTAGAGAAGATTTCTTGGAAACGAAGGCATAATCAACTGGATCAACCCATCATCTTTCCTTCTCTGCCAATTTATACATATGCACAATATGCACATCTGAAATGCACATCTGAAAACATGGTCTGTGATGAAGTCGTTCAGGATATATTGGCTCATTGTAAAAGGATTTCGGCCGAGAGTCTGTCATGTGATGGTTTTCCATATACGCGTGAGATATGATGCCCATACAAAGGATTCAGATTCACAGGACGATGGCGTGGTATCGAGCACAGAGTGTAGTGATCAACACTTTCTATGTACATGCAGGTAGGCCATCTACCTAGTATAATGGCGTGTCCTTCTCCTCGTCCTACTGCGCTTTACTCACTGGAAAATCCCAGGTCTCTCGCCCCACCCTATCCCGCGCCCCACATATGCGACCCGCTGTGCAATGAGTAAGCGGAGTAGGAAGAGGAGTAGGACACGCCACGGATTATACAAGGTAGATATCAGTTCTGCTATCCAGGAAGTTCGTGACCATGAGCTCGGGAAGCACTTTGGTTTTCCAACGCACTTGTTTAGTTTGTAGCAGAGGTACAATGTCGAATTGCGATCTTATCATTTGAAGTCATTCGAAGAAAGAATAATTCTGTTTTACAGAGTAATCAAAGGTTTGTTCATGTCTTTGTCCACCTAAATTGCAACCGCCAATCTGAGAAAATGATATAGGAAAAACTCCTTTATTACAGTCTATCTGCTGCTTCAATCCAAAACCTGCAATATCACATTTTTCTTTAAGCTCACACACGGAAATTATAGCCTGGAAATAAATAAGATGCATATGGACAAATGCATAAACATTTGTGATAGATCAAAAACGTGTTACCTTGACCTATTTCAGTATCTTTAAGGCATTTATAACAACAGTGTGATACCTGTAACCAAAATGATATTTTAACACTATATTTAAATTAGTGTGATTATTTCAAAGAACAAAGAATAGTTTGGTTTGAATTAGCAGATTTTTTTTTTTTTTTTTTTTTTTTTTTTAGAAATAGAAAATCCTGCCTATATATGCCTTAAAAACACCGAACTTTGATCATAAATCCATTTCTGCGCATTTTTGCAAGGCTGATATTTCATTACATAAACTTTTTTAAAAATCCGATTTGGCAAGTTTGGATTGAGCAAAAAAATAACCGTCATACACAGAAATTTTCTCAATATAAATGTCACATATCCTTTTCAAGTGGATACAAAGACGAACAAGTTTCGTGCAAGCGAGGATCGATAAACAGTTTCCAATAATGTGAGCGTCAAATCTTTACCACTGACAATGTTTTATCCGAGGGAAGTACGTTTCAAGAGAACTTGTTGTGTATTGAGATGGGTAGTTTGTAGCCAGAATCTTTGAATTTGAGTTAACCCTATTGAACATCCGGTTCTATATATTCGCTACTGAGTGAACATTTGAAAGCCGTCTCATACTAGGCCTATGATCTGTC
This sequence comes from Hanleya hanleyi, assembly GCA_036873755.1. Taxonomy (NCBI): domain Eukaryota; kingdom Metazoa; phylum Mollusca; class Polyplacophora; order Lepidopleurida; family Hanleyidae; genus Hanleya; species Hanleya hanleyi. The sequence continues at coordinate 110,982 of JAVTVY010030151.1, read as the reverse complement.
AATCACATAGTAGACCAAACATGTTTAGGCCAGACACATTTTCCAAAATGAACCTCAAATATATACGATTATATGAGAATGGTCTTCTTAACGCATACTTGAGAATGAGCAATACATCTCATGCAGTCATGCTTTGAATGTATTTGTTCATTTGATATTTAATACTTTAATGTCAAATCCGTATCGTTGATCGGTATGCTTACATTCATATGATTTTCGATGTAAATGTCGTTATCAAGAGAATGATGTATCTCAATCACACTGTGACGGAGATAGTCCATATGAACACCATGAGGATTCTAAAATACATGAGATTCATACGGCTCCTAGTCCCAAGTTAAGCGTCAATCCTGAACCGATTTATTATTTGCGAAATCGCTGAAAACTCACACTGATCAATTATCGATATAATGCCAAAGTCGGAAAGTGTTCTGCTTTAAAAAAAAATGTCCAATCTGTCTATTCACATATCTGTTATGTCATCATGTTGGTGGCTCTGTTTATTCCCTGTCCACCCACGTGGAAAATATTACCCTATTAATCTTTGATGAAGCCATTTCATATCGACATTTAGCGGATTGAATTTGACAAGTAACAGCAAATGTACAATTGACAAGTAACTGCAAGTGCATAAAATATAATGCAATATAGATGAACTGGGAGACATCAACAGTATGTCGGGAAATTATGATAACGTTGATAAGCAAATATTGAAATGTGATGTAATTGAATCGGATAGATCAGAGCAAACAGTCTACTGATTATGCCAAATCAATAACAGGAACAGTAGCATTGGATACATAATTAATGTACCTTACGTGATATATAACACATATATTGTCCACGACCACTACATCATTATAGCTGGGTTCTGCGGAATATATAAAACGACTGTTTGTCTGTACTCGTTGCTGGAATGTGTTTTTCTTTCAAATCCAACTAACATGTAAATATATTTTTCAAAACGACCCCACAGAGATATAAATCGATGACATCGTTTATTGAGCGATCGGTGACTATAAACGGACAGCTTATTCGTGAAAAAGTGGATTTTACCAGTTTCTGTATACTATGTTAGTAGTATACAAAGCGTAAATTGAAGCTAATTTCACCCGGATGTAGAGGTAATTTGTGGCGGGAACGTGGCGTAAGTAGAGGTCAAGTGCCGGAATACGTAAATTGATGGATTAGCGCTTCACTGCGCATGCGCAGAACTTGGGTTGACGTCAGAAGTGTGGATGTGCGCATGCGTGAGGGCTGTGTGGTGGGAGGTGGGTACAAAATGGGGGCCTGTGTGGATGTGTGGTGGGAGGTGGGTACAAAATGGCGGCCTTGTTTTATGGTGGTGGGAGGTGGGTATCCTCCATTTTGTACCCACCTCCCACCACCATTTGGAGTGTGGTGGGAGGTGGGTATCGCCATTTTGTACCCACCTCCCACCACACATCCATCAATTGACGTCATAAGTGTGGATGTGCGCATGCGTGAGGGATGTGTGGTGGGAGGTGGGTACAACATGGCGGCCTGTGATGGCTGTGTGGTGGGAGGTGGGTACAAAATGGCGGCCTGGTTTTATGGTGGTGGGAGGTGGGTATCCACCATTTTGTACCCACCTCCCATCACCCTCTGTCGATGTGCGCATGCGTGATGGATGTGTGGTGGGAGGTGGGTAAAAGATGGCGGCATGTAGAAAAACGTATAAAAGGAGTCGATTTTTAGGGAGAGGGGTGTATTCAATCTGACTTACCTGACCCGCCTGCCTGCCTGCCTGCCTGCTTGCCTATCCGCTTGTATCAGACGAAAAGCATGAGACGTGGAGAAGATTTTCCCTGGGACCCAGCAGTACCTCCGGTTGAAGTCTTGCCTGAAGATGAGCGTGTCAGGGACATTTATCAACGTCACTGGGCTACCATACGCCATTGTTTTCACCGTGACCGTCGTCTATTGGACTTGTATAACTTTCGGCTGGAGGACCTCACAAATCTGTATACATATGCCGAGAACATTTTCGCAGATCAACTGACGGCCTTCAAGTTGAATATGACATTCGGGTACATTTTACGGCACAAGGAGACGGACCAGCTGCGGTATTATTATCCCAGCAATAATACCTATGTGTTTGACCAGCCGTTCACGGTGACGGATGCGATTTCTCTGGAGCCACTCCTCGATCAACTCACTACGTTGGATCCATTGGAATGGGCTCGGTTGCAACGCCCCAATACCCAATGGCTTGTGGAAATGGTGACTAACGTCACATTTTTCGTCACGAAAATGAGAGATCACCCGATCGGAGCTCCTGTACTACTTCCTCCGTGGTTGCTTCATCGACACGGCCTGTATGCATTAACAGCAGGAAAAAAGGGGCCCTACAAAGACCGGAAATGTCTGTTTCGGTGTTTGACCGTGCATGTGGACGAGTGTGACCCCCGGGCTTGTGACACAGTGGCCGATGGCTATTGGGAACAATATTTAGAGCAGCAAGACATTGACCCGCGGCACTTCCGTGGAGTGCCTTTTAAGAATTTGGATGACGTGGAAACACTGTTCGATATTAATATCTTTGTTTATCGATTACGATGCGAGGACGATACATTTGTGGCTGAATTGGTTCGGCGATCAACAGAACGGTATGCTGCTACGATGAAAGTCAATGTGTTCGACGACAATGGCGTGAGTCATTTTTCGCTGATCTCCAATATGAGCCAGTACGCTCAGTCTTTCAGTTGTGCCCAATGCCATCGGGTGTTTCATCGCTCCACCGACTTACAGCGCCACGAGAAAATCTGTGACAACAGTGTCAAGCGAGTATATCCGGGTGGAGTGTATCATAATGCACCTACTATTTTCCAGGAACTGGCCGATGAGGGTGTGATGATACCGGAAGAGGATCGTTATTTTCCCTACCGGGCGTGTTACGATTTTGAGGCCCTGTTGGAGCCCATGGACATGTTTTCAGCGAAAACGCAGTGGACGCAGCGCCATATCCCTTTGAGTGTCAGTATTTCCAGCAACGTACCTGGCTATGACGCTGCTCCGGTGTGTTTCGTGTCCACGGGGGAATCCCATGAGTTGATCACCCGTATGATGGAGTATTTAGAGGAAGTCAGTGCGGCCAGTACGGAATTGTTGGTGGCCAAGTTCGAGGACGTACTGGCCCAGCTGGACGACCGCATTCCTGAACCCGGTGTAGCGTTCAGCGACAATGAAGAGTCCGAGTCCGAGTCGGAGCCGGAATCTCAGTCGCAGCCTCTGCAGTCGCAGGATGTTCCTTTACCGAAACCGTATGCGGAGAAATTGAAGTTACGGTTCCTTCAATACCTAGGCCAGTTACCGGTGCTCGGCTTCAATTCGGGGCGATACGACTTGAACATGGTGAAGGAATTTCTTTATCCCTACTTGGCCCAGTCCGATACTCTCAAGTCCGTCATCAAGAAGATCAATAATCATATGGCCCTCACTACCACATCACTGCATTTCCTCGATGTAAGGAATTACCTGGCACCTAATTGTAGCTATGATGAGTGGGTCAAGGCCTATAACTGTGCACAAACCAAAGGTTACTTCCCTTACACCTATATGACGAGCCTGGACCGCTTAGAAGACACTCAGTTGCCACCCCGGGAAGCGTTTTACAATGACCTGAAAGGTGAAGCTCTGCCGGAGGCCACCTACATCGAACTCCAACAAGTGTGGAACTGCCACAGCATGAAGACGTTGCGAGATTTCCTGGTGTGGTATAACAACCTAGATGTGGTTCCTTTCCTGGAAGCGGCCGAGAAAATGGTGCAACTCTTTCGTCGCCAAATGCACGTCGACATCTTCAAGGAGTGCTTGAGTTTACCGGGTCTAGCGCTTCGCCATCTTTTTCAAGACTGTCCTACGTACTTCTCGCTGATACAGCAAAAAGATGCAGACATGCATGATTGTCTGAAGGAGAACATTGTGGGTGGCCCTAGCCTTATTTTTCACCGCTACCACGAGAAGGGTGTCACGATTCTGCCCAGTGGGAAACCCTGTGCCAAAATCATTGGATTTGACGCCAATGCCTTGTACTTGTGGTCGCTCGCCCAACCCATGCCCAGCGGGCATTATACGCGTTGGTGGGCAGACGGTCAACATTTCACACCTCAACGCACGCCGTACAAACATCTCGCCGACCAGTGGTTAGACTGGGAAGCCTATCGACGGGGAATATATATACGTCACCAGACCAACGCCACAGAGAAGCGGATAGGAGATCGCCGACTCCCCGTCGATGGGTTTGCCCTTGTACAAGGAACACCGACCGTTTTTCAGTTTTATGGCTGTTACTGGCACGGCCACGAATGTCATTTCAGCGCTGGACGCTTCAATGAGCGACGTGGAAAAACACCGCAAGAATTACGGGAAGAAGTAGTGGCCAACGGAGATTATGTGAAAGAGCGAGGATACCATCTGATCGAGATGTGGGAGTGTGAATTTCACACGATGTGCCAGGCCCTGCCCCATTTACAACGGTTCCTAAAAGAACGTGAGTACCCCTTGAGTCGTCGGCGACTGCTGAGTCTGCCACAGATGTTGGACGCCATTCGTTCGGGGCAGCTCTACGGCTTTGTAGAATGTGATTTGCATGTTCCCGACACTCTCAAGCCCCTCTTCGCCCAGTGTCCGCCTATCTTCAAGAACACGCTGGTGGGTCGGGCTGACATTGGAGAGACCATGGGCGCCTATGCGGAGCAACACGAGTGTTTGCCTAAACCTCGCCGCATGTTGATTGGAAGTATGTGGGCCGAGAAAATCTTGCTGGGCACCCCCTTACTGCAGTGGTACATGAACCACGGTTTGGAAATTACTCAAATATATCAAGTGATACAGTACGTACCTGAGGCTTGTTTTGCGGAGAATGCCGACCTCGTGACGAAGGCCCGTCGTCAAGGTGATGAATACCCGAGTCAGGCCATCATCGCTGAATCTTGGAAGCTCACTGGCAATGGTTATTACGGAAAAACGGTAACGAACCAGGATAAGCACGTCAACGTGAACATTTGTACTACTACCCAAGCCCGCAAAAAAGTGAATTCTCCTCTGTTTCGATCCGTGGAGGTGATCGATGACGACACCTATGAAGTCACTTCAGCCAAGAAGACTATCCGGTACAACTTACCCCTGCAGATTGGATGTATGGTCTATCAGGTGGCCAAGCTGAGGATGCTGGAATTCATATACGATTTTATGGGTGTGTATTTTAATCCATCAGACTGGCAACTCATGGAAATGGACACCGACTCGGCCTACATGGCCGTTTCCAACCCGGACTGGGAGTCACTCGTCAAACCAGAGTTACGTGCACAATATGAGGCGGAACGGGACCAGTGGCTACCCCGACGCGATCACTACACCTACGACAAGCGGACACCCGGCCGTTTAAGCTGGAGTGGAGCGGGGATGCTATGATTGCGCTCTCCTCTAAGACCTACTACTGTTACGGAGGAGATGGAGGAGGAGAAAATAAGTTTAGTTGTAAAGGCGTCAACCGACGTGACCCTGCCATCGACAAAGCTCTCTACCTGGGCGTGTTGCAAAGCCAGGCCAGTGCCAGTGGTACTAACCGAGGATTTCGGGTGGTGGACCACCAGATGCGGACGTACATTCAGCAACGAGACGCCTTTACTTTCTTTTATCCCAAACGAAAAGTGTTGGCCGATGGTGTGAGCACCACTTACTTGGACTTGTAAAAACAATGTCGAACTATAACTGTTGATACACAAATGTAAAAATCAGGATGGCCGAGTGGTCTAAGGCGCCGGTGCGTAAGTGCTGGTCGGCGAAGAGCTGGCGTAGGTTCGAATCCTACTCCTGACAGAACTTTTTTTTGTACCTTAACCCTACTATTTGTACCCTGTATTCTATTTGTATATATAGTCTAATCCTTTCTTGTTGACTTAAATAAAAAGAGAAAGTCAAAACCCATCATTGTTTTTTTTCATCTTTTATTCAACAGAACGTCAGAACAACAACGTCATAACAATAATAAACAAGTGGTCTGCGCGCGCAGTACATTTTTTAAGTTAACCAGAGAAATGGAGCATGCACATTAAAACGAGAGGCCGTCCAGTCATAGACGAGGACATCACGGTCTTCGGCTTGACAATAATCATCAAACATATATACAATGGTGGGCATAGAATGTCCTCTACTCCGGTGAGTGAGATAAAACACACAGTACTGTCCGCACACACTACTCAAGGGGCCTTGTAATCTTTGCGTATTCCAACGCCACTCTGTAGTAGAGACGTCCATGAATTTCACCAAATCGGCATGTAGGGGTGCAAGTCCGTAGGAATCAAAGTATTCGCCTTGGCCTAGGGTGTCCACGTACACAGCTATCCAATGTTCACCGGGTCGACTCCTCGGGTCTGTATTCAGGATGTAGGCTGCTGGGGTGGTAGAGTGGGTGGGAAACACATTGCGTGGAAACACACCTCGAAAGGGGATCTTCGGATCTCGCTGGAGTATGTCCATCAGCTGCTCTGTATCCATGACTCTTAGCTGGCGTAGTCACACAGCACGTTTCTTTGCTCATCTACGCTGATGACGTTATCAAACTCGGCGTAGCAAATCACGTTAATGGTGTAGGTTAGAGGGGTGGAGAAACGCAGTTCCAACCGTAGGTTTCCTTTCTTCAGCAAAGCCAGTTGATGATCGTGTTCCAAGGTGGGGGTGAGGTCAAAGGCGAACAATGTGTACCCACGGCTAAAGTCTTGTCGACTGATGGTATTGCCTTCGTCCTGGTTGTTTTGTCCTGTGGCTGTAAACAGGTTCAGGTAGGTCCGCACATAGTTTGCGTTTCTAAAGTCCGGTTGTAATGGTCGGGCTGGAATTTGATGACCGGCCACGTGCAGTGCCACAAAGTTGATGTTGAAATGTTCAAATTTGAACGGATTCTCAGCCCAATTTCCATTGAATGCGGTGTTGGACACACACGCCAGGGTAAGACGTTTAGGCAGATCCCCTAGAAATAAATTTTCACGATTGGCCATCATCGTACCTGTTGGCACAGAGAACACCTTGGTCTGTACGCGTCGGATGGGGTACAGGGCTTTTTTTTTCGATAAGGCTTGCATGTGACTCAGCAACACACCCTGTTGCAAATCTACCGTACGGACAAACAGGGCTGCATCTTCAATGACGATGTTGTAATCGAAAGCCCCCGGCCCACCGGCCATTAAGGCGAACATAGGTAAGGAACGGATCAACTTGATCTTGATGGATACACCGTTCATCATGTAGCGGTCTTGCAGGAACAGATCGGCGTGCAGTCGTCCCATCATATCGATGGACTTGCTTTCGGCTGCCATTCTTTTGCGTGTGGCGAACCCAATATTGGCACCGAGTAGGTTGTCGTGGTATCCGGGCGTATCCCTGTAGTACAGCTCAGCTTGTAAGTGTGATGTTTTGGCATCACTGCCGTACGACAACAGCGTCTCCATGTAGGCTCGATACGGGTACGTATTGGTGGACGTACTGATGAGTCTATCGTTCAGACTTATATCCACCTGTTGGAACAAGGAGTGCAGCCAAAGATTCACCGGGCCTACTTTCGCATCGGCCGCTATGGGCGTCCCGTCCTTGTTCGTTATTTTGGCTTTTACGTACAAGTAGGTGTGGGCTAAATCCAGGTAGGCCGTATCTTTGTTTTCAATGGTAAATTCCACGGGACCCATCCCCGTCAGGCTAGCCAGGGGTCGATGTTCTACCCAACGTCCTTCGGCTACACTGGTTTGGGTAGGTGGAATAGTCCACAAATCCAATTCACTGTTGGTAGACGGACATGACTCGGAGTGAATGAATGCCATTATGCGAAGATGTCTCTCCTACTACTACTTCTCTTCTTTTTTTTCTTCTGGGGCTTAGTCCTTCTCCTCTGGGGTGTGCGTCGTCGGTGTGTTGGACGTCGAATGACTCTGGGCTGTGTCGGCCTTTGTCTTTTAAGGGCTTTGGCGATCAACACACCCCCGGCTTCTTTAGCCCGTCGTTTGAAGGCTTGTCGGGGTGCTGTGCCTTCCATCACATCACCGGCCACGCGCAATCCACTGCGTACCGCTTGTTTCCCCACCGCTTTCACACCCCGTGTCACCATGGGTAAAAATGTTTTCACAATGCTGCCCAGTATGTTCCCCAATCCGTGACCTCGTTGCATGCGTGCCCCGCTAAACATGGGCAAGCTTCCTCCCGTTTGTTTCTTGTAGTAGTCGGCATAGCTGGGCGTATGGCACTGGTAAGGCACGTACATTATACGAAGTGAGGAGAGCGTGTTTGTCGGAAAGCAAGTGTCAGCACCACTTTTCCTCGTTCGAATGGGATCGGACGTCCCGTGTCATCTCTTATATCCACCGTGATCGTGTTGATATCGGTATGTCGTACGGGCAGGTACATTATATGGTTGAAACTCTCGGTGGTTTGATCGCCATACGTCTTGCTAATGGGCACCACCCGTAACAGAGGTGTGTTCACATCACCCACAATATGGCTGTCCACGGCATCCGAGTAGACGTACAGTCCGTACATACCTACTTTCATATCCATCAAATGGGTACCGTTGACAATGGTGGCTCCCTTGTAGACGCTGTGAGGCAGCCTTAACATTTGCTGTAGTGTAGGACTGAGTTTCACCTTCATGTTAGGGGTCAGCATGATAGAGCTCTTGTCGTTGTGTACGTTGACATCGAAGAATATGTTTCTCTTGAAGCGCAAGGATATCAGGGTTGTTGCATCAGCCGTGCTCTCCTTTAGAGTCTTGTACTCCATCAAGGCATTCAGACCCTGTATGAACTTTTGGGGCGTATCGTATTGGCCTTGGGGGAGAATGAGTTTGTAGATTTTATCTTCGTAGGTCACTTCGTACCATACTTCTTGGTCTTGTACGTTGTACCATGAGTAAGGGTATTGAATATCCACCAGTCCACATTCCCATCGTCCCGGTAAATGTAACGGTTGGGGTAATTGAGTGACATACTTGGTCAAGGTGTTGTCAGGAAACACATCGAGTGAACTATTACTGGGCAACGTCAGGTAAAACATGACGACGACTGAGTTGTTCTGGCTTCTGCACCGGGTTTTATAGATTAGTAGGGTTCCCAGTAAGGGCCTCCCCTGGGCGCCTTCTTACCTCGGCGTTGTGATCGTCGCGGTGACTTAGAGCGTCCCTGTCGTGGTTGTGGTATTTTGGACGGTGGCATGGAGTCCCAGGAGGAGGGTGCAGGTTGGTGTCGGGTGTTCGATTGCTGCATAAAGGCCCAACGGTTAGGATTTCCTACCAATTCTTGAGGGATGTGACTGTCTTTTAATCCCTGAGCAAAGACTTCCCAGCCCGGGGGATTAGAGTGTTTGCGAGAACGGACCATATCGTTGATCAAATCGGTCATATGAGACCCCGGCACCACTTTGTTTCGAATCAGTAGTTTTCCTTCCGCATTCCAACTCATATCGGCATGCTGTTTCACCCGGTCCAACAATAAACGGGCCTTGGTCTTGAAGGCTTTAGGCACACTGGTCAACACTTCCTCTTCCAGCTCAGGTGAGGGTAGTAGTGATGGGGATGTGGTGGGCGTGGTGGTGGTAGGTAGTGGTAGTGGGGTACTAGTACTACTCCCGCTCCCTCTATATTGATCCATAAACGTCTGGTACTGGTTCAGCGTATGATGGTAGAGTTGAATTTTCTCGTGATCGGGGAGTCGACGTTGCAGTATACTATTCATCTCTTCATCCAGAGACTGGAGTTGTTGCACTGTGGCCGGTACGGGATAGGGGGATTGCAAACTCTGTAGCAGTCGAGGTTCGACCAGCATCATTTTTTTCGTATGCTCCATGTTTTAGCGTCCCAAGATGGAACCGAGTAACGGGCCCAGTACAGTAGCGGCTAAGGGAGCGAGGAGTGCGCCGAGAAATCCACCTCGCTGTAACACCTGTTTCTTTTTCTTGACACTGCCCGTCTTCTTGACCAACGTTCGGAGACCCGCCTTGTGCCGTTGCAATTTCCCTTTCTGCAGAGGACTGAGTGGAACATTGCCTTTTAACACATTATGGGCTACTTCACACAAACACCGTACCAAGTCGGGATCCGCGCCGCGCACCAGGGCCCGGGCCACCTCCGGGGGCGCGCTGCGTAATACGCGCAATGCCGGCGCGTGCTTGCGTACGCGTGCAGACATGATGAGGAATGAGGGCTAGAGTGCGTTGTCTTCTTCTTTTATCTTTCTTTACTCATTTGGGTGTGTACACCGTCTGTATCTCGCCGGGAAAAATCAGGGTACGCAATCGAAGGGGTGAGGGCGTGTCTTGTTTCAAGTCGATGAGTAGATACCCGTGCGCGGGTTGGGTAGCATCTTCAAAGGCTTCTCGTACAAAGGCCGTGCAGGAAACAGGAAACAAGCCTATGTTTATGTATACTTTTGTCTTTTTGAATTTGGTGCTAATACTGTTATATGGAAATGGAATAGGTCTTTGGATTATGGACGCGGATATTCTCTAATGGACGACGGCTGGATTATGAATGACGGACTAGACGCTTGTAATTTAGGGTACATCTGTTGGGCCAGGTGGGTAATTTGTGAAGCGTCTCTGGGGTTTTTGAATAACACCACATACTGAGCATTCAAACTAATGTTCCTGTGCTCTTTGTTCTTACTGAAGAGATTCTGCACGATGTAGATGATGCTCAACCGACGATGATGGCTGCCTTTGGTAAAGAGACGGGTGATTCGACTGTCCGTTTCCGTCATGAGATCGTCCACCACTACCAAGGTGTCTTGGGGTGTATCTTCAGGAGGTAAACCTTCCACTAAGGTGAGTCCCGGGACACGGGCCAGTGCCTCGTATGCGGGTTGCCAAACGCCATAACACCACAGGATGCGAGCTAGAGGGGGTGAAATCAGGGCTGACCCGTGTTGGATGAGACGTTGAACAAAGTGTGATTTTCCCGACCCTGTCGGGCCAGCGATGAGGCACGTGAAAGGATGCTGCCATCGCGGATCCATAGTTTCTTTATTTGGTGATTTGTGCTCGACGGTTAGAAGCCCAATACCGTTGTTGTGGATTCCACCGGGAGTCGTAGTCGAATGGATACCGTTGTGGTGGTAAACGTAGTGATTCACGAGGATCCACTTCAAATATTTTTAGCGGCGTGGTGGTACTAGATGGTGGTGATGGAGTGGAAGGAACGTCGTCGCTTCTCAGGGGTGATGGAGGATGACGTGGAGTAGTAGTACGGATCGTTGTGGTAGGTGGCTGGATGTAGCGGGTAAAGGGTAACGTGGTGGTGATGGCTGGAGTAGACGGTGTCTTGGATGGAAACGTCTGGGTTGATACGTGGCGAACCCTTGACGTCTTGGCTGGTGTAGGCAGTGTGGTCGTCGTCGTGGTGGTGGTGGATGATGTGGAACGCAGGTTGTTGAAACAGGATATCACGTACGACAAATCGTAGAACACGCCTGTAAATAACGTACCCAGAACCACGACTAGACACAACACAGTACCGACTTGTGCTTTTCGAGTTCGTAACAGTAAGGGTAGACGTGTACTATCCATGGTACACTCCTACACTGAAGGCGGGTGGTGATAGGGGTTAGAATTTATAGACGTTTCATGTCACGGCCGGACACCCAGGAATTAAACGAACGAGGCCATCCTTGCCATTTGACGAAATGATAGGGAATGCCACGTCGACGTTCCGTTTTCAAAATCTTTTCCACCGTGTAGTAGTCTTTCGGTGTTTTCACTATGGGTTGTAATTCTGCCTCGTAAAACGTGCCTTGCAGTCTCTCTCCTTGTAGATCTTCCAGTTGATAGACGTGGGGCTGTCGAGGTTTATGGCGAACGATGACAAAGTGCTCGTCACTCCAGTTGGGCAAGTAACTTTTCTCAAATTGGCCTTTCACTTTACTGATCCGCACCATATCTCCACGTTTGTAACGGGGTGCCGTGAGTGGTGGACTGGATGAGTACAGCGTAGCACGCACTTGATGTTCGTTGCGTTCTGTCACATCACGGGGAGCTCGCTGGATACTGCGATGATAGGCGCGATTGTAGCCTTGGACCAGTTGAGATAATACATCGATGTAGCGTCGAGTGTTTTGAGCAGTAAAATACTTGTACATGCGGCCTTTGAAGGTGCGATTGAAGCGTTCCACTACCGAAGCTTTCGTCTCATTGTACGTATGAAAGAAAAATACCTTCTGTTTCTTAAGAAAGGCTTGAAAGGGTCGGTTGAGAAATTCTGTGCCTTCATCCGTTTCCAAATAAAGAGGTTTGCGCCCCGTCTTGAAAATCTGCTGAAACGCTCCTATGAGATTCTCTCCTGTTTTGGTGCGAATGGGTAGTACCCAGGCATACTTGGATAAAATATCGATACAGGTCAATATGTACCGATGTCCATCATTGTGAGGTGCAAATCGACTCATGTCCACTAAATCCGCCTGCCATTGCGCGTCTATACCGCCTACGATCACCCGGTTACGACGAAAATGACGTCGGGCAGCTCGATGTAAACTATACGTGTCTTGGGTTTTTAACCAGTCTCGAACTTCAGTTCGACTAATGCCTTGAGAATGGGCCGCTCGAGCCAGCGCTCCCACAGCGCTATACGCGGCTGGACTCGTAGGATTGTAATACAAATCGGTTAACACCTTGTTAATCACTGTAGACGCCTTTTTCTCCTTTTTTCGGGACCGCCGCATCACGGGCTTCTTCTTACCCTTCATCGTTCTGGGTCGTCCCCGTCATGTGTGTGGTTCTCTTCATCGGGTGACACTGACACTCTAGCCTCTGTGCATTCTATAGATATAGGACTTTTCCCGGCTGTAGTATCGGATTGTAGTTTTTCATGAGGTTCAGCTAGCGCGTCTTCCATAGCACGAACCCACGCCAATTGCTCGGGTGATCGGTCGTCCGGTGTAAACAACTGGTCCACAATAGGCACTATTTTCTCCAAGGCTGACCACACAGAGGGAGTTAGGCTGATACTTTGCGTAGGCTCTTGGTAGCGGCCCAGACGTATGAAGAGGGGAGGTACGGAATATACGTAGATGGCATTGTCCAGGTGGATGAGATCTCCGTCCAACTCACCGCTCATCACCCGTTTAAGTTTACTCCACCCATCACGCTGTAGCGTCACCGTATTTTTCGATAGCATCTCAGCGGGCGTCCAGTAAATAGCTTCATCGTCTTTCACCAGGGTGACTTTATCTTGATAGACGTATAACCTCACACTGGGTGTAAGAGGCAGGATGGCTCGTAGGTAGGTTGACATGCTTGCTCTAAATGTCGAACGGAGAATGATACACACTCTGTCTCATCCCTCGTATTTATAGGGTCAGGGACTATTCTGTGAGAGGCGGCTCCTGTGGAGAGAGTACTTTATCAACCACAGGAACTACTTGTTGTAAAGCCGTCCAGAGATCGGGATCCAGAGTAAATCCTCCTCGCTTGAGACAGATAAGTCGCGCAAAATACGGGCCGCGGAAAATGTAGACGTCGTCACACAGGTGAATACTATCGCCATCGAGATCGCCGCATAACACACGTTTCAAGGTAACCCAGCCTTCCGGAGATAATGAGACACGCGCTGGTTCAGACGTGCACCAACACCGGCTATCATCATCAATGAGCTCGACGCGTTGTGGATATAATAATAAGGTACAATCCGGTGTAAGCGTACGGGTAACGACCGAATTAGCTTCCGGGTACAGTACGTCGTGAACCTCGGTAATAATAGCTTTCAGCGCCTGCCATAATGCCGGTCGAAGTACAATAGCGCTACCCCCACATTGTTCTAACCGCGGAAAAAATGAATCCTCTCTACACCTCCGCAGGTAGACACCGAGTCCCGCATCCATAAACTCCACTTCGGGTTCTTTCCCCTGTAACAAGCGTGTTAATAGAGTCCAGCCTGGTAAACTTAAAGATAATTTCACTTCTATAGGATGTTCTTTGATGAGCTGCACTTCATGATCATACACAATGAGAATCACCTCAGACGTCAATTGAAAGAACGCGAGCTCCTTGCCCGGTGCTGCCATAATGATGAATGACAAAAATACTAGCCAAGCAAAAATTTATACCGATTCTTGCTAATTTCATTGTAAAAATTGTAAATAAAAAATTCATACCCCGAGAAAATAATTAAATTAACAATGCAATTTTTTGTAGGCGCTCCCAGAGAGCATAAATTAATATTCTTGAGTTATAACATGATAAAAATAAAATAATATCATGGCTGGACTATAATATCAAGTCAGCATAATGATGAATGACAAAAATACCCGTCAGGCAAAAATTTATACCGATTCTTGCTAATTTCATTGTAAAATTGTAAATAAAAAATTCATACCCTGAGAAAATAATTAAATTAACAATGCAATTTTTTGTAGGCGCTCCCAGAGTGTATAAATTAATATTCTTGAGTTATAACATGATAAAAATAAAATAATATCATGGCTGGACTATAATATCAAGTCAGCATAATTACCCGAACAATCCATAGTGCTCTGAAATAGCAAAATCCGATACTTGCAAAGCCATACTATATAGGTAATAAATGCTATACGTACGTGAAGGTATTTTTTAAATGCTAAACTGTGTGCCCCTGCCCCTTTTGACACAGCTGATAAATTTAAGGAAACGTTAATTCAATAAAACAATTAATCAAATAGGTAGCCCACATCCTTTTCATAATGCTACCTCAATAAAACAATGTAATTCATACGACAAACACATTTAATAAATTACGTAATAGCTTGAATTGAAAAAAATGTGCGTCAATTTTAGGTGCAATAAGAAAGGGGGACGCAACTCTGTTTTGACACCAAATTTGAATTGGAACTGCGTAGAATGTGTTTGTTGCCGTGAAACGAAGGCTATGTTTTCATCATTTTCTAGAGTTCTCTTTCGATAAACCCGCTGTAATTTTCAGGGAACTAGTATAAGGTTGTAAGTGATAGTCTTCATGTATTTTTAACCCGGAAAATTAATTTATTTTCAATGTACCGGTTTTCCCGTACTTCCGTACTTCAACATTACGCATCGAAAACTCGCTAAAAATAATAAAATAATGGCGTAGTCAAGCGCTAGGCGGCTAAAATTTTAAATACTATACCCTGAATTATCTGAATTCAATTGGAAATAAAATTTCTACGGGCGGTGACATGTATTGTAAAATAACAGCCGTTTATAAATGAGAAAGAAACACACACAGATTTTTCAACGTACCCGAGAAAAATTCACGGCCTACACGATTTCGCCGAGGTCGGCGCTTTCTCTATATATAGTGCCCCCGCTTGAATCGGATTATCACAAAACTTTTTGCCATGCAAAGAACACAAGAGATGGAAGAAGAAAAACAGCAAAAGATGACCACGGAGGAAGTTCAAGTTCCACAAGAGATAGAAGAAGAAGAAACAGCAAAGATGACCACGGAGGAAGTTCAAGTTCCACTATCAAGAAGGAAACGGAGAGAGATGAAGATGAGCGAAAAGAAACAAGGCCCACAATTAACACGGGAAAAGAAAAGAAGCATGATAAGGGACATCAAGTTATTTTGGCTCCGAGAATTCTCGGGGTGGAAGGCCATGCTGCAGGGAAGAGAAGATGACAGGGACGACAGCACCGCCGCCAATGTTCGGGCGCTGTTAAATGCAGCTAGAACAACGATCAACGAGGAGGGGTGGTTCAACTTGTTGACACGGACGATGGATGAAATCATACACCTCACCCCTCCTCCGGTGCTGGCGGTCAACCCATCTTCATCATCACCACCACCGCCACCCTTCCCCCTGCAGGACCTACCACCCCCAGTATTTGAGGAGCCACCCAACACCACCATCATAGCGCCAGCGACATTTCTGGATGGAACGCAAATTTTGATTGATGATGATAACGAAGACGATGATGAAGTGCAGCATGTTTACACCCTCTGCCCTCACGGATACTTCTCCGTGAGTGATATGACTACGGGGAAGTAGACAGGCAAACTTCCCTGGTGAAGAAAACACCATATCAAATTGATTCTAACCGTCCTTTTCAGGACGAACAAATGCTTCGAAAGAGGAAGCTTCTAACTTGTACACAAATTTCAAAAAAAGCACAGATGTCCCACATTTCCCTTTCTTTTTTTATTTTCTTTTTTTCTTTTTTTTTCTTTTTTTTCTTTTTTTATTAGCAAACTACATCATCAAAAAACAATCCCTGCCCCAAATATCAACAGTCCTTGTGAGGACTAATCTCTCTTATAAACACAGAATTTTTTCTCTCTCTCTCTCCCAGTAATTTAATTAATATTACACAGTCCGAAGGATAACGGACTCAAATTTTATTTTTGAACCCAGGTATGAGGGGGAATTTATTTTGATAAAAGTTGGGAATTTATTTGAACGAACACAGGGATATATATGTGATCTCGTGTTAATTTTTTTGTGCGTGGTTAGAAGTTCCCTTTCGGAAAACATGGTTGGTTTTTAAAAAAACCGTTGGGATATGTAATATGCCATTACATCGTTGAGAGGGCCTGTCTTCTTCTTCTATCAGCACAGACGGAGCATGTCAAGGGCAGTAATTCACACTCTAGGGGTTTATTGGCCGCTGCACATGTGGGTATTTGGGCCCGGCGATGAATGCAAGTTTCACATAATGCCTGGTGTCCGCAAGGGTCGATTGCATATTTCGCAAACTGGTTACTACATTCCACGCAGTGTAAATATAAAGCGCTTTGACGTTCTGTGTTGCATCCCAATGTTGTTGTTGTTATGGCCCAAACATAATACACCTCGTCTTGGATTTTTTCTTTTTGGATTATTTTCTGGGTCTTCGCTCTTATTCTCTTTGGCCTTGCATCTTTTCTGTATTTCCTCTCCTGTTGCCTATTTCTATTCATCCTGACATCTTTTCTGTTTTTTCTTGCGTCTACCCTCATCAAATGTTCTCTCTCTGTTTTTCTTGAGTGTTCCCTGTTCTTCTTCACCTTGTCATCTTGTCCTTCTTCTTCTGTATCATCGGTTCTATTATCTGAATGGGTTCCATCTTGTGCCGTTTCGTCTTCTTTTTCTTTAGCTTTCAACATCGTTGCTAGCATGCAGTCTATCTCGTTTAAACGTAGGTTTTCGTCTGGGTTAACATCCGGTGTGGCTGCTAGGGCGAAGAAGTTACTCAGCTGCGATGTTTCTGGGGGCTCTTCAAAATGGACTGTAGTTGGCGCAGGGTAGTTCCGGGGTTGAGGTGATGTTGGAAATAATTCTTTCATTATATCATCTAACCAGGGTTCGTCATGTTCCAAATTAATGATATTCCCGAGGAGTTGTACTTGATTCTCATCATTTGTGAACAAGTCTGATGTATCAATATCCATGATTTCAGCCAGGGGTGGTGGCTCCATGACTGGGTACTCAGATTAATTGTGAATAATTAAAAAAATACTGCGCTATTTATAGTGTAAAGACGCGGACCGTAGCGAGAGCACACTAGCTGTGTGATATTTTACGACGCTGACAAAATATCTGTGTTTCTTTTTCAATTTTAAACGGCTGTGCTTTTACAATAACTGTGAGTGCACATATAATTTTATTGCAAGTTGAACTCAGGCAATTCAGTGTATAGTATTTAAAAAAATTTAACAGTATAACGCTAGACTATGCCGTTATTTTATTAATTTTTAGTGATTTTAAACCCATAAGGTTCGTGTACGGTAGTATGAAAAACCAGGTACATTGGAAATAAATTGATTTTCCTGGCTAAAAATACGTGTAGACTATGGGTTACAGTCTTATAATAGTTCCCTGAAAATTGTAACGGGTTTATCGAAAAAAAATAGGAAATTTTTAATGCTTGGGCAATGGTAACACAGCACTATACAGTGGGCCAGCATATCTTGCACTGACTGACACCGTCCGATTTTGCACTGACTGACACCGTCCGCCATTTTGTAACCCACCTCCCACCACACACACACACACAAACAGGCCGCCATGTTTTACCCACCTCCCACCACACACACACACAAATATGCCGCCATCTTTGTACCCACCTCCCACCACACACAGCCGACTATAAATAACGTGTATATTGACATTTATTCACAAATACAAATCATGAGTTCAAGAAGACGACCCCTGTTCACCCACCATCCCGCCCCTAGAGATCCTAGAAATACTGCTGCTGCTACAGAACAACACAGAGAGATGGTTAGCAGTGAAGAGGATGGAGGAATAACCATTATCACAAGTTTTCAGAGGGTTCTTGAAGACGAAACCACGTTAAGACGCAGTACAGAAGAACTTGCGGAACAACTCCGGCGAGATGTAAGAGCAGAAGAGGATAGACGGATGCAAAGGCTAAGTGAACAACAAGACCAAGAAATCAACAGAATGGTGGGCGTAGAAGAAGAAGAAGAAGAAGAAAACGACGACAATGATATAACTGATGGGGAACAAGACGGCGAGCTTCCATGGTTAAATAGTAGACCTCCAACAACTACAACAACGACGTCGCCTGCCGAAACTCCCAGTATAACGACTTCGGCTGAAGACCGTGCATGGTTAAATAGACTTGCAACAACGTCGCCTGCCGAAACTCCAACGACTTCGGCTGCAGAAACACTACCACAACGATGCCCCCACGAAGCCGAAGTAACCAGCCTCAACGACCGGATTAACACCATGCGGGGAGACATGAATGTCATGGAAGCGGAGATTTCCAGACAGAACAAACAACGACATATAGAAGAAAAAAAAACACGATGTAGTATCTGTACAGATGAAGAGAGCTTGTACGCTGTATTACCGTGTGGACATCTGTGTCTGTGTAAAGATTGTTGGGTGACACTGTCGTGTGAAGGAGCCATGTGCCGCTGCGTTGACGTCGGGGAGGAGCATTTAAAAATAAACTGCCCAATATGCAGGAAGCATGTGGGTGGAATAAAGAGAATATATCGCGCATAAGTGTCGTGTAACACTTTCAAAGGCCCTTTTCAGGGCCACCCCATCTTTCCGGAGGAGGAAACTTCTATCAAAAAAGCACAAAAATTAACACCAACTCCCATCATGCTACTGCCCAAAGAAAAAAATTTTTAAATTTTTTTTACTATTTTTTTGAAATTATTGAAAAAAAGGGAAAATTGGAGTTGGAGAGACAAGGGGAGGGGGGAGGAGGGGGGGAGGGATTTTTTTTTTTTTTTAACATTTAATAAAAAAGGAAAAAAAGATTCATGGAGCCAAAAAAAATCTTTTTCATTTTCTATGTTTTTTTAACAATTAAAAATTGAAATTAATGAAAAAAAAGGGTGTAAATTACCACCCTATCCGGGTAAGGAAGGTTGATGGAATAGCCAAAAAATTTTTTTTTAAAATGGCCCAATGGGGTCGAGTGAGGTATCAAATTGAAGCTTAGGTGAAGGGGCATCTGATGGGCTGGATGTGGGATTGAACTATCGGCATTCTGCGCATGCGCGGTGGCCGAAAGGTATGGAAATAGACGTTTTGGAGGTAGGATAGCCAAAAAAAATTTTTTTTTAAAAATGGACCCATGGGGTCGAGTGAGGTATCAAATTGAAGCTTAGGTGAAGGAGCATCTAATGGGCTGGGTGTGAGATTGAACTATTGGCATTCTGCGCATGCGCGGTGGCCGAAGGGTATGGAAATAGACGTTTTGGAGCTAGGGAAACCCCTAATGGACCCACGGGATCGAGTAAGGTATCAAAGTGAAGCTTATGTGAAGGGACATCTGATGGACTGGGTGTGGGGTTGAACTATCGGCATTCTGCGCATGCGCGGTGGCCGAAGGGTATGGAAATAGACGTGTTGGAGCTATTTTACTATTAAAAAAAAGGAAAAAAAGAATGAACACTAAGCATTTTTTTTAATTTTCTACTATTTTTATTAACATAGAATGAACGTATTCACAAGGGTATTGAATTTAATACAATTATATCTGAGTATTGAATTTTTTTTAATACAATTAACAGTCAAAAAACTTTAATATAATTATACGCTCTCAAGATCAATAAATGTGTATGGTAAATGTTTTTTCAACACTTGTTCTCAATAGTTCGTCAACAAGACTTGTTTGAATTCATCATCATCTTTCCGTCCCTGGTGCACATAGATGTACGTAATAATCTCTTCACGTGGAATTTTGGGAGGGCAGGCCGCTTCCACTGCCAGGGCAATTTGCGTCTCGGTCACAGCCTGTAGTGCTTCAGTGATGCTCGCGTATGAGGGTACAAGAGTGTCCATGCGAGGTATGATTAGATGCAGGACTGTGTCGATGTACTTCTGATAAATATAGTGAGTCACCTGGTAGACCAGAGCTTGACGAATTGTACTTGCGAGACTCTGCAACTTCCGCCACGCCGTTAATTTCAAGGTGACACCCTGAGGACAAGCAACAAGCTCTTGCGTATCTAACCGCTTTCGCCATTTTCGAATATGCACCAGGAGCTGGTCGTTGAAATAAGCACAGCTCACAAAGATGTCGTCACCCACATGAAATTTCGCTTCGTCATTCCCCTGGTCGCGAATAACTGCATCGATGGCGTAATCAAGGGTCTCCAGTTTTTGCCAGGTGTCTAAGGTCATGGCAATATGCTTACCGGGTCTGTCGTTAAAGCCCGCTGCATTAAAATGCACTTCTTCGTCTTTCACACTCACAGTTAAATAGGGTGAGAGCTCCCAAATGTCCGTGTGGGCTGCCTGGTAAGCCTCTTGGATAAGGTTGTTGATCTCCTGGACAGACATAGGAAGTTCTACCTTTTGTTTCACAGGCACTTGCTGGGGTACTACTACTGGCTCAGGTATTTCTAACGGAGTTAGTCGGGGGCGTTTGGGGCGTCCAACGCGTTTGACAGGTGTACTCTCTGGGGTAGTGTGCGTACGTTTGCTAGCTGTACGCTCTTCGGTAGTGTCCATCACTAAGAAATCATCATCTACAAGGGGAATTTCAAGTAGATCCGCTAGTTCACCATTTCGCGTGATCTTCAACCCCTCCACGAAGGCTGAAAATGCATAGGGGCCACAGCGCAGTAGACGGTCGATGAGAGCTCTGTTTTGTCGTGAAGAGGTGTTCTCCGCCATGATATCTTCGACACCCTGTTTCAGGAATATGTTTTCCTGCATAAAGAAATCACATAGTTCAGCCACATGCTCCATCTCATCAACGAGGCGAGGACGGTTCTTTTCAAGCGTGGCTAGGTCGGCTGAATTCATCATGACTATGGGCTCAGGCTGGTGAGTAACTGCTACCGTGTAAAAGTCTGGTGAATTTGCACTGGTAAAAGTGAAAAAAGTAAAAGGTTCACAGCTCATACAAAACAGGCAAGCAGGCTGGATGACTGACTAGAGGTGAAGCAAGCAGGCAGGCAGGCAGGTAGGCAGGCAGGCAGGTCAGGTCAGGTAAGTCACAGTGGTACGCAGAGTAGTGCAATGAATACACCCCTTTCCCTAAAAATCGACTCCTTTTATATCCACCATCCAATGCATGTGGTGGGAGGTGGGTTCAAAATGGAGGATACCCACCTCCCACCACCCTAAAACCAAGCCGCCATTTTGTAACCCACCTCCCACCACACATCCACACAGCATACATGTGGTGGGAGGTGGGTTACAAAATGGCGGATACCCACCTCCCACCACCCTAAAACCAGGCCGCCATTTTGTAACCCACCTCCCACCACACATCCACACAGCATGCATGTGATGGGAGGTGGGTTCAAAATGGAGGACACCCACCTCCCACCACCCTAAAACCAAGCCGCCATTTTGTAACCCACCTCCCACCACACATCCACACAGGCCGCCATTTTGTAACCCACCTCCCACCACACAACCCTCACGCATGCGCACATCCACACTTCTGACGGCAAAACAAATTCTGCGCATGCGCAGTGAAGAGCTAAATGTCTTAAAGACTCCTTGTATACTACTTCAGGACATGTTGGGGTTATCTTTTAGTCGTTTTAGCAACAAACGGCTAGGCGTTTCGTGACTTCAGCTGCGACCCTCTGTGGGGTTTATAGTTTCAAGCCTGGAACATGGATGCTTGCTTCCGTACTCGTGCTGACATGATGATCAAATAAGAATGGGGTTCGCGACTTCTCGTTTTTTTATGCGTTCTGCATGTCACCCCTCTTAGGATCCGCCAATGTAGGCTAGGTAATGTATACTCGGTGTGTATGACACATCGTTCTTGTATCTCTCTCTCTCTCACCCCCTTCAGGTTTATCCGAGAAAGACGAAGACGGAACGGAATGGCTTGCTTCAGGTCGATTAGCATATACCCGTGCTGTCGGGCCGCCGCAGCTTCAAAGACTTCCCGAGCAAACCGGGTGCGACTGCGGTACATTTGCTCGCCATGTACGTCAGCTGCGAGGTGTCTCTTGAGGCTTGTCGATGATGACTGCCTTTAGTAAAGAGCTGGGTCACCCGAACATCGGTCATGAGATAATGGACGACGATCAAAGTGTCCGGGTTCAAGTCGGACAGGCTGAGCAGTGATTCCATATAGGTGACGTAGGGCATCGTCGCATACTCCGCTTGCCTTTCTCCGTAACACCACACGATCCGGGCGAAGGGTGGAGTAATCATGCTGTCGCGGTATGGAATAAGCTTCTGGGCGAAAATCATTTTGCCTGACCCTGTCGGACTCGAAATAAAGCAGGTGGAGGGATGTTTCCACCGTCCATGGTTGGAGTTTTATGCTTTGGTGTGGTGACTCGCTCTCGTAAATTTGGCACGCGCTCACGTAACGTTTGGGAGGATCCGCTGGTAGTGAGAGTGAGTTCTCATTCGGTGAGTGGGAATGAGTAGAGCGATGACGGTTGCCACGTCGTAGAAGACAAGCCGTACAACACACCCAGGGTGGCTAAGACAGTGATCACAGAACCGAGTTGTCCTTTTCGTATTTGAAGTGTCAGCAGCAGTCGCGCACTGTCCATGTCTGAGTGTAAGCTGATCTCCGACTTGTGTGGAGAATCTTTATATCCGTTCCAACTGGTTTGAGAGGATCCACGAATTAAGCAAAACACACAAGACTTGCTACTTCACGGTGGATACGGCATGCCTCATATAGTCTCTAAGATGCGTTCCATGCGTTAGTAATCTTTTGTGGATTTCAGCGCCGGTAGTAACTTAATTATGAATGACGGACTAGACGCTTGTATTTCACGTCGTAAAACGTGCCTTGATGCTGGGTCGACATCGGGCCTTACAGTCTTTTGTGTCAAATGCCGTCATTTTCATCTAACGACGATACAGCTCACTAATCTCCAGTGTACGAGTTGTCACAGCGACACAGCTCACCAATTACCAATAAACGAGTTGTCAGAGCATTTCCATCATAGCTCTCTAGATTTGTATCTAATACCGCTTATGCCGGTGCTAGGGGTCGTGTGGTCATGTCATCCAAGTTGCCACATGAACAGGTACAATAAAAGCGTACCTCAGATGCAACACATATCACGAATCGTTAGATTCTTGATATGTGCTTTAGAATAGGTTAACCAGAAGACTATACTGTGACGTCATGTGGCTCTGTCAGTATGTCGGCACCTCTTCCCACTTCCCTTATATGCGTTGTAATTCCAGGGGTTTTCCTTGAAGGTCTAGAGAAGAGAACCGAGAAGAATAAATCTGAAGGCCCACCAGAAGATAGTCCTGTCTGCATTGGAACAGAAGGTTATTGATTGGTCTAAGTGACACAAAATTGAAGCTACAGTACTCGCTGATTGGCTGGACCTCACCAAGAGCAAGGTCGTACTGAGAAACCTCAATTCGCAAGAAGTTCTAGCAAATCTCCAGAGTAAATTTGTCATAGTCCTAGCAGACAAAATAATATAATATTCATATGTAAATATTACCAGGTGCTGGTTATGGAATTGAGTGTAAACATATCATCATCAAATACGTCTACCTACTCCCAAACTGCATTTACTATGGAAGATTTATTTAACAATCGCAAATCGTTTCTCAACGAAAGAGGTATTTGTCTTCCAACCAATCACAACGACATACCACAAGTATACTGGACTCTCAAAATGCATTGTCATGGTATTGTAGTCTATTATTAGACATTGTGGACCTGTTTCTAGAATATAGAGCTGACGCAAGCTTGTTTACGTATTGTTATGTTGGTCAGCCACTTGGAGCTTTCTGGAAGGCTGTTGTAAATTGTATCTAGGTCAGATGATGCGGTAACGCTGTGTAATCTAGAAGCTTCTTGAATTGGTAGAATGATCTGGAATACCTCATAGAGTATAAATAGCGCTCAGTCAGTCAGTCAGTCAGTCAGCAGGGAATTCAAGCTGGCTTTTTATGTGGGTCTGTTATGCTGTGTTACCTTTGCCTGTAAATACGGACTGCTGGATTGCTTGCTCCTGTGTACTGACTGTTGGCTGCTGCATGGTCTACGCTATTTGTTGACACCATCAGATATTGAACATTTACTGGGACTGTGTATAACCGAGCAGTGTTGGATTACCATTATACAGAAGAGTGATTTGTGTGCGTCAACAAGGACTCTAAAGTGCACACCGGTATAGCATTGAACAGTAAGACTACATTTCACACATTTATTTGTTGTATTAACCTTACTTAAATTGTATATGATTTTAGTATTGTAAATAAATATTTCATTGTTAATCCTTTACTTCACAAATCTTTCTGTTACGCTTTGTTGACGTAACAGCATAAATTACCATACAAAGCTAGATTCATAGCTAGGTTCTAGAAGCTACACCACCAAGCTTCTTTGTTGAAGAAAACTGATCGAAGATATATTAATGTCAGAAGTCATAAAGCATTCTTTATCTCTACTACATACAAGAGATATCATTCGTGGGATGTTTCTTTGTTTATAGAGTTGCATTAATTTCTCATTAAAAATATCTATGTGAAATTTGGCAACACAATATATCAACAGGATATAGGAATTCCAATGGGTACTAATTGTGCACCCCTGTTGTCTGACCTATATCTGTTCTCTTGTGAATATGACTATATGCAGGCGCTTTTAAAAACCGATCAATTCAAAGCCCGTTCCTTCTCATTCACCAAACGATATATAGACGATATTCTCGCTGTGAATGATCGCTATTCAAATGACGCTGTGAAGGATATATATCCACCTTCACTGGATGGAAACTACAGATAGCCCTACCGGCACATCATATTTAGACCTTTATCTCTAAAAATGAAGCGGGCCTTCTCTCTCGTCGTTATGACAAAAGAGATGATTACAATTTCGACATCGTATATTATCCCTTTCTGGACAGTAATATTCCCTGAATATGGAACCTGCATATGGCGTATACATATCTCGCGTAGTAGCATTTGCTAGATCCTGTGTTAAATGTAACGACTTTAATCACATTATTGCAGAAACTTATACAACAGGGCTATACCACCAAGCGCCTCCGCTCAAAGTTTATCAAACTTGGCGATACATATCGCATCCTGATAGCAAAATACGAGCGCAGCGTGCAAGATCAGTAACGTTGCGCTTCGTAACTTGTGTGTATTTCCGCTTAACCCGGGGCTAGGGGACATATGAACCCATGTACTTCAAAATGATCATGGTGCTCATATG
Organism: Hanleya hanleyi; assembly: GCA_036873755.1. Lineage (NCBI taxonomy): Eukaryota > Metazoa > Mollusca > Polyplacophora > Lepidopleurida > Hanleyidae > Hanleya > Hanleya hanleyi. Next base: position 85,380 of record JAVTVY010030151.1, on the reverse strand, counting down.
AACAGTTATACAATCAAAGCGTGACTGAGATACATCATTCTTTAGATGACGACTTTACAACGAATATCATATGGATTACGAATACTGATCAGCGATACGGATTTGATATTTTGGGAACATCATGATTTCTTGCCGGCATCATTGAAAACATTGAAAACTAGCCTATGTTTATGTATACTATGATTGTCTTTTTGAATTTGATGCTAATACTGTTATATGGAATATGGAAAAGATCTTTGGATTATGGACGCGGATATTCTTTAATGGACGACGTCTGAATTATGAATGACGGACCAGACGCTTGGAATTCAAGTTGATACACCGTGGGTAGACGGGGTCGCACATCGCTCCAGTTGAGAAATTTCGATTTTTCGAACGTGCCTTTGATTTACTGATCCAATCATATAGCGTCCCGAAATGTGTACCCTCAGCGGTTCGCTTCCTGAGCATCTCTGTCCCGTACATGGGTACATCCGAGAGGCAGTCACGTAACGTTCAGTGTGTATATTGTGGCTATACACTGTGTACATTCAATGCCCTACAACCCACATCATGAGCATATGCAAATTCGACCGACTCTGCGCTTGCCCTACTACTTCCGGCGTCCGCATTGTCCCATTTTACACCCAGGTCACAATCCACATTGATTCCCACCCGGACTTCGCTTACTTTTCCTTTTCTTTCTCTCTCTACACCCCCAGAAACCATAGTTGTAAACCCCACAACTAGATTTGACTTCAAATTTACCACACACCTCATTGCACCTTCTATCTATTCTGGCACAGGAGACTCTTTCTCCCACTACTGATTCTGTGAAATGACGAATCGCCGTCGCGGTGGATTTCTGCATTCAGTGTATGTGAACAAGCGGAACAGAGAGTACTGCAATCTATATTACCGGTAGGCTACCTGCAGCTGAAGACCTAAGGCCCTCGCAATCTGGTGAATAATTAATTAAATACTCTAGAGAAAATAAAGGAGTAAAACACTACCAGTATATAATATACACCGGGCACATTCCCATACAATAATAGGAAAATTAATTAAATACTATTAGGGTATTGGCATTCACCTCTTCTACTACTATACGGTGCTAGGGTATGGGCATACATACGGTATACTATTTAGAGTACGGTAATTGATGAATCATTCGTCTGCGAGGGCCTTAGCTGGCGGGATGTACGCACATCTGCAATCCAAGCATGATGATGTGCGCTGTGAATTAAGGTCTAAATGTGTACCGTATAAGTATAGAATATTACACAGACCGTGTTTTTGTCTCGAACGCCGTTTGTTCTCCATGTCTGTAGGTCTACAGTGATTATAGCGTTAATGCTATAGCCTACAGGTACTAAATCCTCATTTGCATTTATGAAATTCTATGTATTATGCATTATGAAAGTCACAATTAAATCAGTGATAATCATTTAGATCCAAGGGCAAACGCTGCTTTGTCTTCAAACGGAAATCAAATGATTACGGTAGTCTATTCACGCATCATCTGACCAATGAGCCTATTGCCCCGTATGTTGTGGGACTGGACCAGTAACCTATCATGTTTGATGATCACAGTTTTTTATTTATTTGCTGGGAAAAGTTGGAATATCTCGAAATTAAAAAATGGCGAGCTGAAAGTTAGCATAAATAGAAGTCAGGCCGTTTTATTACAAGATTTTTACTTTGGCAAAAAGTGTATTTTCAGTACCGGTAGCAGTTTATTTGTCATTATTTTCTATCCAGTTTCGACAAAAAAAATCGGGATATGAGATACGATGGGATGATATGGTCAAGAAACTTGATACCTCGGAAGTTATTTCAGACAGATGAGAGAGCCCATTTCATCTCAATTGAAGAATGTAAAACTCAAGCGAATAATTTGTTTATCAAAAGTGAGAACTTGGGTACAAACACTGACAAAGTTTAGAAATGCTTTTGAAGATGTTTTATTCAAATATTGATCATTTTCACATACATCTTGCACGACAACGGCCTGATTAAGATTGTTATGATTTGTTAATTTCAAAATACCGGTATCAAACTTTTGTTACAGTGACAACAAAAACAACGTTTCTCTTGGAATATATTGGCATAAGACATAGATCAGTGCCATGAAAGCAAATGCGTTACTCCCTCCCCCCCCCCGCCCCCACCCACACACACACACACACGACCCCCCAGCAAAAATATCGTAAACCCTATCACCCTTCCGTCTGATCCCATATCTTTTCCTCCTGAGGATATAAACAATAGTTCTGACACCACTTTTGTACAGTTTGATTTTTAATCTGGACATGTCTATTCAACTCCTTCGATAATGTTGTAGCTGAGCGGCTTAATTTGAAATTTTGTAAATTTATACTTGGAGTTCATTGTAAAGCTAGCAACCATGTTGTGCGTGGAGAACTGGGCAGATTACCAATATCAGTTGATATCCTGATAAGTATGATTAAATATTGGACTCGTTTGTCACACTTAAATGATGACAGTTTACTTAATGAGGCCTTTAATTTGTCATGTGATTTATCTCACGAAAGTGTGGATTCTTGGGCAGCTGGTATGGAAACTTTACTCAACACTTTAAATATGCCACAACTGTCACCTGGTGGTTCCTCATTAAGCGTGCACAGTCTTGCTAAAAGGTTTTCTAAGCAGCTGGAGATGAAATACCACCTTTATTGGAGAAAAAGGGTGTGTCTTCCAGGTGCTAACATCAATGCACTCAATGATCCTATTAACTTTCATAACAAATATTCGGGTGCAAAACTAAGAACATACCAGCTATTTAAATCTCACTTTCATCTGGAGTCATATCTTCTCTTTGTTAAAAATGTAAGCTATTGTAAGGAATTAACAAGATTTCGAATAAGTGCTCACCAATTACAAATAGAGCGTGGGCGATATTCTAATACATGTATTAATGATAGAATCTGTGCCTCCTGTGGTACGGACATTGAAGATGAGCTGCATTTTCTAATGTATTGTCCACATTATAACGATTTAAGAAATGATCTGTTTAAGATTGTACAAAGTGAATGTAAAAACTTTAATAAGTTGTCTATTCCGGATCAGTTTTGTTATATACTTAGTAGTGGGTCAGCTAAAATTTGCCTAGGGATTGCAAAAATATATCAAACTGGCTATGGACCTCCGTTCCAACACTACTATTGCCAATGATCAAGCCACTGGTTCATAAGGAGCATATATATTCATTGCATAGTTCCTCATATTTGTAATGCTTTATTTTGTTGTTAATTGAATGTTGTTAAATTTAATCATGCCAATCATTGGGATGGGTGGGGCATTATGATTGTACGCCTCTTGTGGGCACCTGATTGGGTAATAAACTATCTATCTATCTATCTATATATATAATGTACGATATGTAACTTTATCGATTTTAGAATTATCACATTTTCCCCCAATTTACTTTGTATGGCACGCACCTGTCACATCAAAGAGGGAATCCCCTTGTCTCGTTTTCATAAATTATGTCACGTGCGTTGACAAAGTGACGTCACGACAGATGGGGAATCACTGAGCCAGGGCGGGTTCCCTGGACTGGTTGATGACTGACGTTTCGTGTTTCTGTTTGGAGCATACCCGAATTCCTTAGCTGTAAGAGGTACCGGGGCTCGTTTATGGGATGTAGCTAGCACATGTCAGCATATCAGCTTACCTAAACTCTGCACCCATTGGCTAAAATCCTGCACCATGGCAGATATAACCCTACGACTAATTTGGTACCGACTCGGCGAAACGGGAGGGAAGATGGCGGAGGCTGCCGGTTCAGCCTGGCAGTGGTACGAAGACTTTACCTGGTCTGATCATGTCTTGGACGTTTTATTATTCGGATTTATTGGCTGGGCTGGTTTGTGTATGCTCGTACTCAAAGCCTGGGTTTTAGTTTTCGGTCCAATTCAATTTACACAGACAGAAAGGTCGAGAGATGGCGGTCAGAAAGGGCTCTCTCTTCATCACGGTGAAGGGGAGGGGGTGCTTTGGCTCAACTCCACACTCAACTGGTTCTATCTACATTATAATATATTTCCGCAGTTCGTGGAGAATTGGCTGAAGGCATTAAACGATCAGGCTCAGAAACTTGGGGTGAGTATAAAACTGTCATATTATATACCAGCACTTTACGATAAAATCGATTTAATCACACAAAATCAAATTATGCATTTATGATGACACATGTCCCCTTGCCTTGAAATCTGAGAATCGTTCCTACTTTGACAGTTGAGATAACTTACAAGTGATACTACCAATACTTCACCTTATTGTTTATCATACCTGTTGTTTTGTGAAAATATCCCCAGGTTTTTCTTCCCCCTCCATCCCAGTTTCACTTTCAGGCAAGTGACACTGACAGGATGGATTATCTGCCCCTGAATCAGCAGTATCTGACATCCATCTTGTAGAGTATGCTGGATATAAAGCATGGCGGCAAATCAGTATAAAGACTTCAATTACATATTTTCATAATATACACAAACCTGTACCGGTATTTAAAGTCCTGTCTTTGACGTCTTTATCTTGAGTTTCTCAGTTTGTGTATCGCTAGTACTTTGTTATAAGCTTACGTACATCAAGTTACTCAGTGGGTCTACTGGGTGGCTGGAATATTGTAGGCCTACATACTGTAGGATAAAGTCATTGCCATGAATGTTAAAATAAAATTACCGTCTTTGACTTGATGTGTTGCACTAAGCGACAATGAATGTAGTGTAACACGAAGAATAATAATTTTCATAGGTCTAATTGTTTCACCTGCAGTGTACTGCAGATTGAGCAAGGTGATATCACGTTATTACTATTTTACCAGCAGAATTCATGGCAGTATCTTATATTCTATATGAAACTGTCACATGTGATCAGAATCCAGGAAAATTGAGATTCTTGATACACATTTTTTCATGCCTGATGATAGGTGCCCAACTTGAGGATCAACTTATTAGGCTGATTGCAGGCATAATTACATGTCAGTTTAAGATATATCATGAACAAGAATGAATATTTCATAGTTGATACTGAAGAGAATCAGATGCGTGTTCACAGCAATTAAATGGGTTTGTATGTTGAGGGGATTGCAAGTGACATTGTGGGGTTGTGACACAGGTGTGTGTGTCTTTGGTGGGATGGTTGGGGCTGTGTGTGTTGGGGTGGGGTGGGGGGTTATACCTGTCAGAAGTTGAGACTAATTATGTCATGATACCTGCAGGAGTCTGGTATTAATCATTGATTCAGTTCTGTATGATCACAGTGTGTGTCAATAACTGGCTAGAATTACAGTTAGATTTAGATGACAGGTCCAGCTAATCTAAGTGATAATTATACATGGCACCAGGAAGTAATGGACTTACAATTCACACATTCTGAGTTGTTAACCCACACCTCATACATGTCATGATCAAGGATTTACTATTAGATGAGTTTGTGCATACATTACGGAAAAAATATTCCCTAATCTTTAATTGTAATCTAATCATTCTACTTCTGTCATTTATATATTTGTTATGAATTGTATACAATGTATTCATTAAATTTTTCATTTTGATGTTTATTGTCCGAATGATGACTTTGTCATAAATTCTCGAGACGTAATGTTAAAATGTAACTGGTGACAACAAATTTGCTATAAAAATGAACCCAATATGAATGTAGAAACAACTGTACAATGCACATGCTACAGTTTATAGCTACATGCAGATCGATAGATGTAGTATTTTTATTGGTAACCCATTTATAACCGTAACTTTACTAAATGGTAACCTCTAAATTAGGTTATATGCACATTCAGAGATCTGTCAAAACAAGGGTTTCAGGTACATGTAACCCATTTGAGTCCCCTCAAATCAAGTTTGTGTTTCCCTCGGGTAACAGCCATTCGCCATAACATCACATTCTTCCTTGTAGCTATAACTGGGATGAGAAGATTTTTTCCTCTCTGATTCTTCATTCATGCTTTGCAGCTCAGTGAGGATTGACATTCAAGATGGGATATTTTAGGACAATACCTTCGATATTGAATCCACTGGATATACTCGGCTGGTCAAACTTATAAATAATTTGGCAGTCAAAGTACATAAATTGATAAGGATGTTTAGTTCACACATATACTTTTTCCTGGCTTCTCGTTTGTAATAAATGGTTATTCTTCAAGACTGATTCTCATTCATAAATTGGTCATTCATTTATCACCTCATAAATCAATGTAAATAGTTAATTTAGTCTCCTAATTAACACAAATTATGACAATACTCCAAATCAGCCAAATCAGGTTGAATTCCTACATTCTTTAATACAGAAAACAATTAATTTTGCAGGGTGGTACATACAATATATGTGTGCACAATTAATGTACATATTCCCTTATAATTGATCAAGTATTTAAACAGAATGTTCAGAAACCATCAATATTGTCACTGTTTAGTGTTACATGTGTATGAATTGCAAATTTGATAATGTTCTTGTATTATAGGCATCTGTTAATTATAATAAATCAATAATGTTAACAGAATATTATGGTCTTGAAAGCATCACTCAGATTTCGAGATAAATGCTGAACCACAATTTCCCATCATTATCGGTATCATTTGCATTCGAAACAGTTGTAGTGCTACTGTAAACTGTTAATAGACTACATTATCAGTGATATGAATACAGTCATAGCAGTAAACATAAATGGATCTATCTATGGATCAATGAATCAATAAGCGACATGTAGTGTTGATCTCATTACTGGTGTATTATACACACAAAGCTGATCCACATTAACAGCTGATTACACTTAAGTGTATCGATGTAATTGCTTTATGTCACTCCCTGTCAATGTCAGACTGTGGTAGTCAATTAGATTAATATACTGTAGCTTGAAGTTCATAATCAGATCATACAATTAAACCTTGTAATACAATATTAGAATTTAAAATATTTCTCATGCTGCTGTAATACACGTGTACTGATCACAGGTCATACATATAAATACATGTACACTATGCATTTGCTAAATACTTGTACAATTTGTACATGCTGATAAAAAAAAATCTAATAAAAAATACCCTGTTGCAGAGTGTAATCTTGGAAATTTGTGCCGTAAGGCCCATTCTCACAATGCGATTTGTAGTAACAACTCGGCGGGGGAATCCCCCGATTTGTAGCATGCAACTAATCGCATGAAATAGGACCTGCCCTATTTCATACGACTTGTAGCATGCGACTAAAATCGCGAGAGTGTTCTCACGATGCAACTGAGTTGTATGCTACAAGTTGTTACCACAAATCGCACCGTAAGAATGGGCCTTTAGCGGTTTAATTTACAGTCTTCAACCAATAGACAAGGTATTGTTCCTATTAAACCTCTAGGTTTTTTTACGCTGCCTCTCAATGGTCCGGAAGCCTGATGACGTAGGCCCCACCAATCTGATTAAAACTCAGATTTAATAAACCGCTCCTCTTTCGGACATGTCGCTAAATTTAGCGACATGTCCGAAAGAGGAGCGGTTTATTAAATCTGAGTTTTAATCAGATTGGCCCCCTACATCCATGACAATAAAATACCACTTCTATCCCTTGATGCAATGCAGGCCCCCAACATCCATGTCAATTAAATGACAGGTGAGCATCCGTTATACAATTCAATTAGCCCGTCACCTCCTCAGTGTAACATGACATCAACTTAATTGCCAGCAGGAGGTCCCTGAGCTAAGCTGGCGCAGTCTGAAGAGCAGGCTTTAATTTGGTGTATCGGGTTACATATCTAGGCCTTCACGCCTTGGGGGCCATGTACTTTGCATTGACAATGACAATTTAATTGGTTTCGTGTTACACAATCCATGTTAGATTTCTAGATGAGTGTTCAGGTGTCATACAGATAAATGGAAAGAATTCATCACTGACTGAGAGATATAATATACCTCATCAGGGTATGGGACCATTCTACCAGGCCTGGGCTTATTGGGACATATGCAAGCCTGGGAAGGGGTGGAGGCATTGCTCTCCCACCCCTAAATATTTTTCTTACCCTCTGAGCAGGGGGCTGTAACTATCCACAATATACCAGAAAATGAAACAAAATTCAAGATGACCCTGATGTCATGACATCTAAAAATACTTTTTTTTGGACCAATTTTTCAAATTTTGTATTCATAAATTTTTTTCTGCAAAATTAGATAATAAATTAGGAAATAAGTATCTGATTTAAAATAAAATACTTTCATGAACTTCCATGAATAAAAAAGTAAAAAAAAAAAAATGATGAAAACATCACTTTTCTGGTCCCGCAAGTTGGCCACCATTTTGAATTACCCATGATCGTCTGGTCGTAGGAGTATGTAAATCAGCTCAAAATTACTTCAATATGATTAATATTTAATGCACGGGACATATTTTATTACACACACTACTTCACTGTCTTGAAATGGCAAGATCACACCCTGCATACCAAACGGCTACTCCAACTTCCGCCAGAGGGTGAACTTCCGCCGGAGGGAAGGGCGTGAAAAATGGTAGGACAACTTGTTGATTTTTACGTTGATATGTCAAAACCATACCCTATCAACAATATCACATTGTCTCAGTCGTTAGATGGTACGTTTATTTAACTAGCTGACGTGTTTTTGAGAATGGCATAATTCTAAATAGACAATTACATCCATTAGAAGCCGAATCTAGAAACCTTTCTTAGAAAAACTACATCAAATATGCATTTTATCTAATTAATCAAGAATATACCTGCGATCGTTATGTAAAACGAGGTTGCCTTTTAATGGCAAGATGATATTTATATCTGAAAAAGAAGAATTTCGATGATTTTAAGACGAATGAATATGACCTGTGTGGAAGTGCTGATACAACATACGGCGGAGTGAGATCTGACTACCGCCGGAGTCAATAATAATATGATACAGTTACCGCCGGAGTATCTAACAGGCACGGCGGAGACGGGGAGGGGGGAAGGCGGCTAAATTTGAGCAGAAAAAAATAAATAAACACTACACTAAAGTTTTGATAGTTTTCCAGAGAGAATGACAAATGTGATGTGGTAAATGGCCTACTATTATCAGAATGCAGCAGAATGCAGCGTTTTGCATTTGTAAATTCGACAATGTTCTAGGTTGTCCGTCTGTATAAGTCTTATGAAGTTCTCAAAAATAAAACATGAAGGTTGAACCGAAAGTGTTGGATATCTTAAAGTTTTAAGAAATGGGCAGGCCATGCAATCAAAAACATAACAGTCGGGACTAAGTTCCGGATTGAACAACCTTTCACTTAATCCAAAACAAGTCGAAAATAGGCTGTACTGTCTAGAAAGCACAATTTTAAATCTAAATTTAAGAATATCCCCGACCTACTAGAGAGACAAAAGTTCTTCTAAGTCCAAATATTCCGTCAAAATGCAACAGGACACTATTTACTAAATATAAGTATAAAAATCTCAGGAGGGACCATACAAAAGTGATTAATTCCATTTCAAAAACCATTCTACTTTTTGTTGTACATCAGTCTAAAAAATACAGTTCTCGAAAGTGGGAAATAGCTGTCAAAATGCCACAACGCGCCATTTCACGTTTAGATTTTCAAAAACAATTCCAGGAACCGTCACAGAAAAGCACAAAAACTAACAAAATACGAGCAATAACTGAGAGATGATTTGCGATTTTATCCATCGGAAATTGGCCAGAATGCGTCTCCGGCCGTCTAGAACCCCTGGAGCTTCCGGGGCCTAGCCGGCCCCCAGTCTAACTAAAATCAGACCCAATCTAATCACTGTCGTTGGTAGGGTCTAACCAAATCCTATCTTTATTACCTAATTTTTCCATAAATCGTGTAGTTTAAACAGCTCAACAAACTCATAAATTGTTATCTATTACGGTAGTTCTTGTTCAGAAACGCTTAATGGGACTCTAAATAAATGCTCTCAAAAGTGTTTGAGGGTTATCCGATACCTAGACTTTATCTGACGGATACACATTCGCAACATTCTCACGGCGTCAGATTGTATACCTCATACTGTCAGAAATTTTGTTGTTTCACCGACAGTTTAGGGGGTTACAAACTCTGACACAGGGGAAAATGATTCGCCATAGAGACCGGAAAATTACAATGCTGACGAGAACACCTAGGCCAATACACGAGTTGGCACGATGGGGCGTAAATGTCGAGGATAAAATTAGTGATGATCATGGCTATGTCTGCATGGTTAACATATAGTAAAGTGGCCTGATCGTGTACATAGACAAACGCAATTAGAGATTAGATCCTCCGGCGGTAATCATATCTTCGAGACATGCTCCTCCGGCGGTATTTGTACCATATACGAACATGCATGAGCTAGAAAAACTAACATTGACCGAAGTAGATTGAACTATTAGAAACTACAAGCTATCAGCCTGCTGTTAAGGAACCATTCTTCATATATCTATAACTTATTTGGCGGATGATACACAAATAGATGATTTTTTAAGCATCTAATCACTGTTATGTTGCAATATAGCTCTTAATGTCAGATAAAATGAATTGTAATTAAAAAATAATACAAGGACGAGTTGAAAAATTCACACGAATTGCTAACACGTCCCCTTGAGAACATTTTCTCATTAAATTTTCAAGTAGTAAATACGTGAAAACTACCAAAAATGAAAAATCTGAACTTAACTTAGCTTCTCAAATTTGTAATTTCCCTCCGGCGGAAGTTGGAGCAGCCGTTTGGTATGCAGGGTGTGAAGATTATATCTGTGTTACAAACTCAACACAGCCGATAAAACTGTGGCTAATATAGGGCCTACATGTACCACCTTGGATGATTGTTTTTGCAGGGAAGAGAGTGAGTGAGAAGGATTTAACATCACTTTTTAATCATTTGTCAGTCTTATCCCAAGAGTGCCCACAGTTCTTATTATCCAGGCTAGACAGAAATTAGCATTCAAAATCTTGATCCTCTGAACTGAGGACAGGAAGAAAGATACTGGTAAATATAAACTGTATTTCAGTTCAAGATCAAAGATATTTTTTTTTAAATGAATCAACAAGTGAAAAATATACACACATCCTGTATCCAAAATGATAAATAGCACAGCGCGATCAGGTTACTTATTATCTAACAAAACCATGGAATGATGATTCTGCTCATACATCTGACATACATGTACATGTAAAAAGGCCTAACTGTATGACCATGCTATAATTGTTCCCACATTCATGGGTTTCAGTGGCTTAATTCCCCTAATAATTCGATCACAGGAAGCGCAGGAAAAATGGCTTGTATCTGGCAATATTCTTCATGGCCCCAGCTACAAAGCGTCACATTTTGTCATTATATTGCTTTTCTTCAATCTGAATGAAGAATGGGAATGTTACCTTTTCTCTGTGTATGAATAACAGAGTTGAACAGTGAATCATGTGATTGAATTATTAGGGGAATTACTGTACATCTATTTCATGTTTTGCCAGATGACATTTTTATACACAGTTCATCAAAATGATTGAATAAACTGCATACTTCGGAATTTAACCCTTGTCTGGAATGTTGCATGACAGGAAGCATGCTATTGCCATATGACCTTATTTTATTGGTTCATGATTAACCCTTGTGCCTTTGTATAATCAAATGAATAGATGTGCTGTCCAAAGACACCGACAGGTCTAAAAATCAGGATCTATGATGGATATATCAAAAAATTTTTGCATATGTAATTCTTGACACACATACGGTAATTCACCTAATAATTCGATCACCGGAAGTGTGGCAAAAATGGCATATATGTGGCAATATTGTTCACATGGAATCAGCTAAAAAAGTTAACATTTTGTCATTATATGACTTGTCTTCAATTTGAATGAAAAATGGGAATGCTACTTTTTCTTTGTGTTTGAATTTACAGAGTTGAAAAGTGAACTTCCTGTGATTGAATTATTAAGGGAATTACCGTAATGGCACATATAAAATCTTTGAATGAGTAAACTATAATGAATATGCGGAGAATGTAGTTGGCAATCAAAGGTGTGCGTAATAATGTACCTGATATTATTATCGGACTAATTATCACATATTCGCATCATTGGTATGAGGTGTAGGAATTTCCTCTGAATAACCACTTCAGATTTCATAACCTGATCAATTCTTATCATGCATCCTCTAATAATTTGATCACAAGAAGTGAAATTTACCACAGTAAACTCTGGGGGTGATCAAATTTATTAGAACAGGAAGTTGTCAAAATCATTCATATAATTATTCATTATTGCTTTGTTATTTAATGATTTTAAAGGGTGGTCTAATTTATTACAAGTAATTATTGAAATTTTTTATTGGGAGATTGGGTTATTAGAGCGAATGTAAACGGGTGAAAATTGGAGAGGTGTTAATATACATGTAGACTTGCCTGTTCACCAATCCCAGTTTTCTTTGAGGGAATGTACATTGTATATTGTTTAAACCATTACTAAAACTACATGCAACAGACAGTCACATGGAGTGCTACATGTTGTACACACAAAATTAAATCTTTTTTCTTACTTCTTGGGCTAGGGGGCTGAAATTTCTCAAAATATATCTTGATATCAAGCTCTACCAGAAAATGAAAAAAAAACCCCCCTCCATGATGGTCACTTTGATGATGTTACCATGACATTCTATTCTAAAAATGCATATTTTAGTTTAATACATATATAGATTTTTCGAGTGTTTTATACATGTTATTTTCTACCATATAATATTTATCTAAATGTGAAATAAACTAGTTTTGGTAACTCTAATGCATAAAAAGGGAAAACACAACTTTTCAATCATATCCTCATTGCTGATGTTGTGAATTTACTCCTGATCTTTTGCTGGGAAGGGTACATGCAAATAGACTCAAAATGACCCCAGTATGATACATGTAGGCTCTAAAGTCCTGGAGTGTATAATGTTCTTAATATTTTTACCTACAGGGTTGAAAGTTTGGTATAGTTCTTCATTTCCTGTGATTGACGTTTAGACATATTTTTCAGATTACATGTACACCTGTGACAATATACATGTTTCTAGGTCTTCCTATCACATATATACATAGTTTCTAATGTATGTCAATGTCATTGTGAATTAAATTATAGAAACAAAAATAAGGAAGTTTTCAATGTAACATAATATCAGCCCTCAGGGAGCTGACAACCACCTTCTATTTAGCAGCTTAATTAATGCTATAATTACATATCTTATTGTATATGTATGTCATATATCCCTTGGCTTTGGCATGTTAGCCAAATATGTCATCTTATGTCCCTGAACAACTTTATTGTGTTAACTGGAAATACATTTAAGTCTACTTTCTCGCCCTGCGTAAAGGCTGGCCCACACTGTCACAATTCTGTCGTGAGCAATAAAAATGGACCAGATCACAAGGAATCGGCTAGGTTTTGGAAATATTGTCACATGCTCAGTTTCATTTGGATTTTCTTAAGTCTTAGATGATGTCGGGAGTAATTTTCCGATCCAGTTTCATCTGACAGAATCGGCGAGATGTTAGTTAAATTTACATGTAGCAGTAACTCTGACTGTTCTGAGATGCATCAACTAGTTATGGAATCATCAAAAAGTTACATCTACCATATGAAAACTATTTATTCGTGTACATGTAACCTAAAATATAATCTTTGTCTGAAATTGGTCATGTAGGCAGACCAAGTATATTCTATACCAGATTGTCTCCAAGGCGTCATTCCTGTATCATGAAATTTATTCATTTTTGCATTCTGCTCTCCCGCTTTCCCTGACATCAGTATGGGAATTTCAAACAAAGGTATCTCCCTTGACCAAGACGAACGCTCTCAACCTGGAATCTGCCTATAATATGGTGGTGTTTGAGAAGAGTGTAGGACAAAACACCCAGGGGACAAAACACCCATGGACAAAACCCCCGCAGACAAAACCCCCACGAACAAACCCCCCGGGGGCCAAAACCCCCATCACATATTATTTTCTATGCTTCTTCAACAAGAAAGCGAATAACATGGTAAATGATAATATCTTGAGACAATGTTATTTCATATTTTATGATTACTTCCGTAGCCTTTTCTTAGATACATGATCAATAATTTAAACAAAACATGGTAAATAAATATAGCTGAAATACACAAAGTGACAATAACAAATTCCTGATTTGATTTGATTATATTTAAAATTCATAAATTCTACCAGAAATTAGGTCGGAAATAGCTATTTCCATATAAAGTGAGTGTTTTGTCCGATTTTCCTATTTTGGCGGTTTTGTCCACGAGTGTTTTGTCTGTGGGTGTTTTTTCCCTGGGGGTTTTGTCCGTCCCCCATTTGAAAAGGCTGTTCTAAATATTACTGTTGAAATAGTGTGGCAAAATAAATATTTTACTTTCTCGGGTGTAACAAATGCATGGTGTCATAAATCAAGGCTCTTCCAAAAAATCAAAAGAAAACGAGCACCTATGTCGCCACAGCATTTCGTTTCTAGTCTTCAACCAGTTCTTAACCAATTTCATAGTTGTAGACGAAGGAAGTAAGAAGTCCCTTACCAAAATTTCTGATTATTACCAGAGTAAAATCTCATATGGAAGTAATAAGGTAAGTACTCTGGTAATGCTATGATTTGAACCACACCAGGTATTCTTCAAACCATAGCATAACCAGATGTATTACCCTATCAATACCATATACGTTCCAATTCCAGAGTATTACCATAGGCTTACCATATTAGTCCCATATTGTAGTTGACATGTATATTTACAGCACACTCACATAAATTTGACATGCAAATGAGGCTGCCTCGACTCATAGCAAATTCATTGCGATGAGCACGCAGCAAGCTCCATGCGAACCAATCGCAGTAAGCACAGGCCAAGATCCCAATGCAAAAGCATTAGTTGATGACAACTGATTTATGTCACAGGATATATCTGGAATGCTGGTTTATACCCAGGTGATGGGTGCACTAGATACCCTCAGAGACTTACAATAGTCATTCTGTAAATTAGATATTGGTATGTAGTGAGTAATTGTTATGATTATATGAATCAGTGTATGTTAGCCCCCATTCTAGTTTAATTTATTGGTGTCAAATTGTCAAGATAATTGTTATTTGAAACTGTTTGTGTTCAAATACTAGGAATCAGTCAAATTGATAAAGTTTGAGATTATTGCCATATTATCACCAGAAATTGTCACCGCAAGAAAGGGTTGTGGCAATATTGTTGCAATATTGCTGTAATATTGCCGCAATATAACCACAACATTTTTATTTTGATACAGATTTTTTTAATATGTTTTGTTCTTACATAGTATTACCACAGTATATTAAAAAAATCATTTTTAGGGCCAAGTTTTGCCTTACCATAGTACAGATTTTTTTTAATATGTTAAGTTTTGTTCTTTACCATAGTATTACCACAGTATATGAAAAAAAATCATTTTAGGGCCAAGTTTTTTCCTTACCATAGTATTACCATAGTACAGATTTTCTTAATATGTTAAGTTTGGTTCTAACCATAGTATTACCAGACCATGGAAAATGAACCAGAGTATTACCATATGATCTGGTTTGCATACCATACACATTACCCTAGTATTACCAGATGGTGCCATAGTCTTACCACAGCATTACCATAGTATTTACCAGAGTTTAGATTTTGGTAAGGGGTGATACAGAAAATCTTAGCCTGTTGGGAGCCTGCTGAGGAGCACTGAGAGATAACATGATACATGAATGTAAAAGTATTCATGCATGTGTGTACGTCATGTACATGTGTACATGCGTATATAAGTGACGTACTTGTACCCAGACCAACTCACCCAGTACAATCTTAACTGTGGCTGGCACCAGATCATATCATACTTGGTATTGATGAGCATCAAAACCAGAAGCATAGTAGGAATTCCCCTACTGTTGTCAGAGTTAGAAATCCTTCTGATGTAATCGTGGAGAAGGATGGGGGGGGGGGGGGTATTGTCAGAAGTTCAACGATGTATGCGTCTCAAGAAAACACTGAAGAGCTGAAATGAAAACATCACTCAGATCTCTCAGATCTTTAAAAGTTGAATCAACTTCTGAAACAGCCTTCGATCCAAATTATCCAGCAGCCGAGTTGTCATGTAAACCTCTTGTAGCTCGCATTTTGAAAACATTGGTCAAATTATCTCCAGCACTTTCCTAACTACACATTGCACTCTCAACCCACTTTATATCAATACACATGGATGATGGAATATCCACTGTAGTACCTGCTGCAAATTAACTTCATTTTGATGATTCCTTGACATCTGAGCTATTTCTTGAATACGTCAACATGCATTGCAGCTAATAGATAAAATAATGAATAGTAGTAGGTACATGGTGCATTGTACATGTAGGTTGTTTGTATTTATGTACGGGGTGGAGGGGTGATGGGGGGGGGGGGGCTGCATGGGGACCTATCACAATGTTTAAACCACTGGTCATAATCTCAAGAGATGCTCATACAGTATGTTCACCCCCCTGATGGCACCTTTCTTCCAGGTGGGTTTGCAGGTTTAACCAATATCTACTGAAGAATGTTACTTAGATTAGCCAGTTTATGTGCCTGTATTCGTACACGTTTGGTATTTCATATGACTTGGTACCAATCAACCCTATATCCGTCTGCCCCAGGAGCCATATATGATAAATTAGTGAAATCATCTGCAGATGCTTTGGAGCTGTTCTTTAATTATAACACTGTCGATGTACGTCATCACTTAGTCCATACTTGAACAAGCCTACCAGGTTTATCAATTATGAATTTGCTGGCATTTATTTTGGTATTTGTGCCTTTCACTGGAGCTGAAAGCTAAGATCAGGGCTTGTAGTTTCATAATCACGATATTGCAATACTGAACAAGGGAACCAGAAATGAAAGGAATATGTATATTCTGGGTATAAATTTTTCCAAGAAGGCTTAAACACATGTGTTATTTCCATAACATTTCATTTTGTTTGACAACAAAGTGTGATGCATCCATAGTTACCCCAATCTGTCTTCTCCCCCCCGCCCTCTCTCCCTTTGTGACTTTGTAGCTTAGCATATTGGAGTCATTTTGTGCCTATTTTCTCGAGCAGAGGATCATGAGTAAATTCAAAATGGTGACCATTTGGGGTAACAGAAAATCGCAGCTTTCATCCTTTTTCTTCGAAATTCGTATTTCTGTGAAGAAAAGTTCTCATAAGCCATTTTATTCGAAAGAAGATTAGATGATTCTTTAGTAATTTAGAAAATTTCATAAATAAAAAGAATGAAAAAGTAAACTGAAAATGATGTCACTGTGACACCATCAGTGCAGCCATCTTGGATTTTTTAACTTAGACACAAACCTCACGTACCACCCCCCATCCCCCCCGAGAACCTCAGGGTTGTCTGGAAGATATAACCGAAGTTTTCGACTGTTTAGTGCATTTCTCGATGGAGTTTTGTAGAAACAACAATGCATCATGGGATATCGCCCAGCTTTAAAGCACTTGATTGGTCAATTCAGATTTTCAAAAAGAAATCTGGTACTTTCATTGGCTAGAGGATATATAATCGGTAGCACATTCAGCCAACCATTTTGTTCATTCAAAAACCAACATTTTCTCTTTGATAACTTACATATGTTCTCTGTTGTAAACTTTGGTTTTTGATTCAATAACTGCGAGTTTCTAATTATTCAAACATTTGACCTTCCTATAGATGCCTAAATCCCAACATATGGAGATAATTCTGGTCCAAGACAGTCTGGTATTACATTGACATGGGATTGCTTGTTCACTTTAAAAACTGGCCTAAGTCTTAACCAGATGTATATACACATGTAGACCTATTGCCAGGAGTAGTGCAACTGGAAATAGACCAGCCAGGGAGAAAGTAGAAAGCGGCATTTCCTCATTTGGTAGTTGGAGACAGAGTGCTCGATACCAGTGATTGCCCTGTATCTATGGGGGGAACCTTTAGCGTAACTTGTAACATGGTATGCTAGCTTCTCTGTTATTTCTATGGTCTGAGATAAGCATGGTAAATGCGCCAGCGAGCCGCGATTGTGTACATATAAACGTGTGGGATGGTACTGTGCGAAGAAGAGTACTGTCTGTATGCTTCAGCTAAAGTATATACTGTAAGAGGAGGCAGTAGACAAAACCAGAGAACCTTGTTTTTAATGGTTTTCTCCAGTTCTGTGTGTGAAGATGCGAGACTCCTATTATTAAACTACGGTTTGTTTACATTACTAGGTCGTTCCCATCAGCCAGTACCTGCAATTATTGCACCGCACAGAACTCTTTTTGTTTTTCGACCACAGGGCCGGAACTCTTCAATACAGCGTTATTCTGATGTTGAACAGATGCTGGCTAATTTCACTTTTTTTCTCCGCACCTAATTATATCAAGTGAAGTATGATGGATAGGTGCAAGAAAGTTTAACTGCAGACTCCATGGATTGTACACGTAGGCTCCATGGTCTATTTCAGACAGATGGGCATTGACCTAGGTAATATTTAAAATATATAGTGGAAAACAAGTTTTCAGTCTATCAATTGGGGTGACTTTATAACTGACAAATTCCAGAATCGATTCTAAGTTGTCAAGTTGAATGACAAAATCAAGAAGTACATGTAACTGGGTAAATTATAGCGAAAACACCAGATTATTTGCTGAGTTGGTCATTTACATGTATATGTAGCTTGAAACAAAAATTATTTGATAATTGACACAAAATTCAACAAGTATCTGGATAAATTATAGTGAAAACACCAGATTATTTGCTGATTTGGTCATATGTAGCTTTAAACAAAGATTATTTGATTCCTGGCACAAAATTCAACAAGCAACCAAATAAATTATAGCGAAAACACCAGATTATTTGCTGATTTGGTCATATGTAGCTTGAAACAAAATTATTTGATTCCTTACACAAATTCAACAAGTAACCGGGTAAATTATAGCAAAAACACCAGATTGTTTGCTGATTTGGTCATTTATGTAGCTTAACCCTTTCACCGATTAAACCCGGTACACGGAAATAACGAGAGTGCCACCCGTACGACCATCCCCGGTAGACCGGGTTAGCTTTAAACCCGTTCGCTATCACGATGGGTACAGCACTTTTATTTTTTTGCATTCGTTTTAACGGAAACCTATCAAACACTGTATACTTCTGGAAAGCCGAAACCCTGATCAATTTGATTCTCGAAATTGTTTGCTTGTTTGAAAAATAAATAAAACAAATTTAGATGTTGAACGGAAAAAATCGGAATGAAAAATGCATTTTTCCCCACATACCGTGTGACGGGCATCTCGGCAGCGAGCCGCAAAAATGGAAAAAATCATCGAAAACCTCATCCTAACTCCTGTATTTTTGAAGTTACATGACTGGTAAAGTATGGTGAATATTCCCCAGACGACTGAAACTGCCAACGACGACCGGCAAAGTTTATTTCCATATTTTTACGAGTCTTGATCCGCAAAGTTTGTCGAACACATTTCAAAATGTCGGCAGCAAGCTGCGTTATTGAGCCGACGAGCCAATCGGTATGCGTAATTTTGCCCACGTGACCTCTAGCAGCCAACAGATTTGAGACGAGCGTAGACAGTGGCTGGAAGGATGGAATGACATAATTTTATAATCCAATCGTATCCTCCGTTTTATTTTGCCATCCATTCCAGGTTATTTCCTCATTTGCGTAAACTTCGCCATCCATAAGATGGCTTGCGAATTGTGTGTCTCCAGTATCGTGGAGCGATATCCAGTACTTCACCGGATTCTGTTCGGCCTTCATCCGGCGGAGAACAGACCCGAGAAATCTGATAAATTACAGGTTTTCATACCACTTCTGAAACAGACATTGCCTGGGCTTACAAAATATATAGGTATGTATAACTTTCGTATCATCCAAGAGGTGTGGTGGATCTGAAATTTTGAACAAGTAGTTCATCACATGACACGAAAATGGCGAGTCTCGTTGGGGTTACGTCGGTAGACTTTAGCTGATTGGCTGACGAAGTCACGCGGTATTGATTTATGGAAATTCCCTCCTGCAGTTGCCGAAAGTAGGCTGAACATGGATACACACGATCCCAGGGTCTGAGTCGTACCGCGTATAGGTGACCGAGATGGTTACAGGTTGGTTATTTCCTGTGTAGAAAGGTGAAAGGTCGCGCTTTCCAATGAGAGGTCAAACATGAAAATTGGCCGAGTAAAACTCGAGAAAAACGCTGTCAAATGCGGTCGAAAAAAGACTATTTCTCCGTTGGATTTTGATGTTTTTGAGTCGAGAAAGTCGGGGAAAGCGCATTCTCTCGCAGTAAAACCTAATTTTGTATGCTATTTTATTTATTTTGCTATAAAACTAGAGCAAATAACACTGGAGTGTGTATTGTGGAGACAGGTTTCTTATGTTTTTCTGCAAATCTCGGACGCAAACTCAATTTCTAGCATTCCAAAGACAACATACAAATTTTAACAGTTCTCAGGGAATTGATCGTCAGCAGGTCACTTTTGTCAGGGGAAATAATCAGCGAAAGGGTTAATGAAACAAAAAAATGTTTATACTTGACACAAAATTCAGCAAATAACTGAGTAAATTATAGTGAAAATGGCAGATTATTTGCTGATTTGATCATTTATATGTAGCCTGAAACAAAAATTATTCAATATGGGAGTAGGTAGGGTAATTACATGTATTATAACCAAAAAGCCTGACGAAAAATATTTAAAAACCTGCCGGGAAAATCAGGTTGAAGTAGAGAGATGTAGTTCTTGTTCTTCACCGATGATTATTTGATGGATGACATTCAGCTTCGCCCTCACCACACTCGCCAGCCTCAGATAATCATTATCTCTGATTATTTATTGATGGGTAGATTATTACACATGGACAAATATCCCCTGGCCTTGTAACAGCACATCTGGGAGATAATATTAATGAAGTCTGAAAGATCTAGTTGTCCCTCAATGAATTGGTTCCTGGCTATTTCCTGACTGATGGAATGCTGGAACCCTGAGGCTATAAAGCCATGGATCTGTTGATGTCCCAGAAATGATCAAAGCTCCACATTTCCTGCATTCTCAATTGGCACAGAAATCCAGCATACTGTACTATATAGGTTGTAACATTATTTAGTGGGCCAGTGGGAGGCATGTATGATAATCTTCCTGTTCTTAGTCTTTAGATTGTGTGGAGGGGGTGTGCAGCACTGTAGAAAGGTCTTCAAAAGTGTGTGTGGGGGGAGGGGGGATGGTGGGGGGGAGGGGTACAACTGTAAAACTGTTATAGGGTGCGAATGACCCCCTTTCAGCACCCAACCATATGTTAGTCTCCTATTTTGAGCAGCACAGTGATGGGCTCTCTATTAAATGAGCATAGAAAATGACCCCCTCTCAAAAGCTATTACGGAAATGAAAAAATTTATTCTGCAAATAGTGATCTATTTACAGCAGATTATACAGTTTGGGAATTTAAATGAAAGTTTGCTATTCGAGAACATCTCAAACAAGCTACTTTAACCTGTGCAAAACAGGAACAAAACTTTGTTTCCATAAATTTCACCAAATCCACAAAATGCCTGGCATTGGGACTGAGAGTAGTGTATTTTTCTTTCCTCCAGCAGCGTTCATGACCAAAACATGTGTGTGTTGGAGGCCGTTCAGAAATGGTGTTGTGCCCCCCCCCCCTGCGTATGAACTTATAGGTTTGTTTTTAGGTTTCTAATAGCCTGATTGCCAGTTCTGTGATAGTTACACATCAGAATGCATGGAGGACTAGCACAGACTCAATGATTGAGCTGAGCTGGGCTGTTATGGAAAATAACAATACCCATGATGTCAGAGTCTGATTTCGATCGTTCATAGCGAGCAGTTGTAGCGAATGTTTTGGGCGACAATTCCATTGTAATGCCAACAATGTCACAAAGCTAAATTGTGATGTATTTGTTGACGTCATGATAAGGTCATCATACCCAATTGTTGCACAACATACGTGACAATAGGTCCGACACAACCGAATAGTCGATATTATATGTCGTGATCTTAATCAGACTCTGACGTCATGGTTCAGAGGTGACGGCTTCGATACGTTTTTCACCATATCTGTTTTATTGTGTTAAAAAATCAAATTTGATGACATTTTGCGTAGAAAACAATATCAACTTATTCTTTACACAGCTTCTCTATGTTTTCATGCAAAGTGTGCAGGGGGTATTTGGTAGAAGCTTTAAGACAACAATAACGCGGAAAACGCCATCAGTTCAGTGGTTCTGAGGAGGCCAATAAATCTGAGACACCACTGTAAACTCTGCTCTATTGTAGCAATTTTTCCACCAGCTTTTATCTGTGTAGAATTTTTCCTCACTATAATTTTGTACATTCTGTCTGTCTTCAGCAAATGGAGGTGCCAGTCAGAACAGATGTTCTGACTTCTGTCTACACTACATGTAGGTCTACCAGTGATTGATGACATCCAAAATAGACAAGTCTTCTTCTTGGGGCATCAGCCAGTCAGCCACTGTCTTATCTTCAGTAACATGGCCATTACAGAACTTACTAATAACTCACAGACAACCTACTAGCATGTCTGCATGCTTACATCTGTACTCAGAGCCAGCTCAGTCTCAGTAGTCAAAGTGGTGAAATAAAACTGGGATAATACTCTAGTCATTCACACTGTTTCTACCAATCTCAGAAACTCAGATATAATATCATGGAATAATAAATCTGACTTCAGCGCCATATAAATCCCATGCGAATTTCAAGCTACATTTTTAGCCAATCAAGAGTTTATTTATTTACTCAATCTTCCTTTAGTCTGGCAGATTAGGAGTTGTATTATTGGTTATGTTAAGAAAATTAATGAATTTTGATTTTGCAGTTACAAAATGGATGGATGAATGCAGACGTATCGACTCTCACGAATTCAGCATGAGGCATGTTTAATCCCATGCATCTGGGAGTTTTGGTGAAATAATTTCTCCAATATTAAGTAATCACTCAAAAGTGGGCCAGTTTGCAAAATAGGAGATGAGAAAGAAGTATGGAATTTCAAACATTTACTGGACTGGGTTACCGAGTTCTTGTGTATATATAAGCTTTGTGACGGGATAAATGTTAATGTTCCGCTGTTGGAGCGTGTGAAATTTATGTAAATTAATTTAGTTGGTAAATTTGGATTATAAAAAAGAACGTATATACAAAGCCAACAGTATACACGAATGTAAATGTTTGCAAGGAATAAATTTGGTTAAATTGGCAGTTGTACATGTACATGTTTTATCCTAAATTTAGTTGCGCATAAACTGAGGTAGCAGATCTAACAAGAAAACTTGGCAGATCCACTTGCTACAAATGTAGATAAGCTCAAATACTGACAAGCAGTCCTATTTTTGTACATGCTTATTTTAACAAGGATTAACCTCGTTTTTTTCTGTTCATAATTTTGTATTTTTGGCTACATTTACATGCGTACATGTGCATTGTAGAAGAAATATACAAGATGTACATATATAAGTAGTGGGTAGAGCATTAGTCTTTTATAATGGCTCACAGTACTTCTGTTAAATATATATATTAGTTCCTGGATTTCAAAGTACACTTCAGAGACATCATCCTTAATCGTCCTGGTTTAGTGGGTGTCCGGTGGGCACGGGTTCCTGTTGCTTCAATGCATGTCAATCCTTGAATTTTGATGGTCCTGATCAGCCGAGGGCCAGTGATGCCTTGTGAGTACTTTTCACAGGATCTATTCATCAGCCTGGTGAGAAGTCGCTATGAATATTGCTTTTGAATTGGAATCCGCCCCACATGCCCCACATGCAATGAATCAGTCTCATATGCAGTGAATCAGTCCCACATGCTCCATATGCAATGAATCAGCCCCACATGCCCCAGATGCAGTGAATCAGTCTCGTACATGTATGCGATGAATCAGCCCCACACGCTCCATATGTAGTGAATCAGTCCCACAGACACACGTGCCCCAGATGCAATGAATCAGTCCCATTTGTAATTCATCAGACCCACATGCTCCATATGTAGTGAATCAACCCCACAGGCCCCAGATGCAATGAATCAGTCTTGTGAATATGCAATGAATCAGTCCCATATATGCAATGAATTAGCGAGCCCCACATGCCATGAATCAGTCTCATATGCAATGAATCAGCCCCACATGCTCCAGATGCAATGAATCAGTCCCATATGCAATGGATAAGCCCACATGCTCCATATGCAATGAATCAGTCCCACATGCTCCAGATGCAATGAATCGACCCCATATGCAATGAATCAGCCCCACATGCTCCATATGCAATGAATCAGTCCCATATGCAATGGATCAGCCCCACATGCCCCAGATGCATTGAATTAGCCCCATATAAGAATCAGCCTAACAGGTTCCATATGCAGTGAATCAGTCCCATATGAATTAGCACCACATGCTCATTATGCAATTAATCTGTTACATAATCAATAAATCAGCCCAGATTTTCATATATGCAATGAATCAATCCCATATGCAGTGAATCAGCCCCACATGTCCCAGATGCAATGAATCAGTCACGCATACAATGAATCAGCCCCATTATCAGGCCTACATTTATGAATCAGCCTGGTGTTATTTCCAAAATACAAGGCCTGTATATAGGCTACCTTTTCTTTTTTCTTAATGCCAACTTATGCAAGTAAATTATATTAATGGCTTCCATATTCTAGTAATAATGAGAGAGAGAGGAGGGGGAGGATCGAGAGACTTTCATCTTCCCATATCCAACATTTAACCAATTTTCCACTCTCAAGTCCACCTGTGTATTGGGACACTCGGTGACTGCTGCGCACATTGTCTTTTCTTTACTTACCAGCAATTGCATTCTTCCATTGCCAGAGTTTGTAATCTCCTAACCTGTCAGACTCACCTGTCACAAATTATGTATACATGTATATCACGTTTAAAAAAAAATGTATATCTTTATGGCTAGGCTGATTACTCGGAATTGGATTAGCCCCGGGAAGATGTCTTTTTTGTATTTCTAAATTTTAATTCAAAATAAAAAAAAAAACAAAAATCCCTGCCACCTGTGTATTACTATGTAAGGTTGATGGACTGATGTCTGCCAAGGTAAATTTAAACATGACTGATTTCTTGAATGCCCGATGGATGTACCACATGTACAATACGGAAGTCTCCAAACTGTAACGGTAAGAGTATTTGCTTCTGTCCGCCAGTGGGCGTTTGAGTCGAGTAGGACAATATCCTATACAGTGTATCGCTCTTGTAGCAATGTTGTATTGTGACGTCATGCGACAATCAAACATGACGACTGCATCATGACGTAAAACAAATGGCATTACGCTTTATATAATGACGTCGTTGGCATTACAATAGAAAATGTCGTCTTGAACGTGGATATGTGCAAATACAAGGGTTGACCCGTCATGCATCCCAGCTCAATTTTGAAGTTCTTGGAAATGCCGTTTGCTCAATTTATTTCACTATTTCAGGACGCCCTGTCTCTTTACATGTTATCCAACTAGTCCACATTTTGTGCCCCCTGACTCGAGCGCCTACTAGCGGGCAAGGGCAAATTACTTGTACACGGACATTTCGGAGATTTCGCTATTTGGGTATAAAAAAAAAATACACAAAATGAGTCCAGCAAAGTTCTGTGGGTATGTTTGCCAGCTGCTACATGTGCATATATGAGACCAGAAGTACTATTTGATGGACTTCTGATGAGACTAATCAATGATGATTTATAATATTGAAGGATTAACGTTGTGGATAAAAAAGCTTGTAGTCTACATGAATGTGTTTAATTTGAGCTTGGCATAATAGGACCAGAAGATAAACTGAAAGTGGTGGTTCTGATAGTAGATTGGTAATCTGGGCCAAAATTGACCAACAGGTACATGTACATGTAGTGACTATCGCAGGATCTGATGAAGATGTAGAGAGAGAGAATTAATGTTTAACGTCGCATTCTGCAATATTTCAGCTATGTAGCAATGATCAAACAAAATTCTAAGTATCCAAACAAAAACAAGTCAACAACCCAGCAGTCCAGAAGTAAATCAACACAACACACCAAAAACATGTACATACATTAAAACTTATACAACAAACCGATTTCTCTCAAATAACCTAAAATGAAGTTTTCTTTTACCCGACTAAAAAGATCCAGATAGTTGATATATTGTGCAAGTCCCCCATAATGGCCCCATTGTCTCTAGACCAGACAAAAAATTGATTACATGTACAAGTGATTCATCTAACCATGCTACATGTACATGTGATCTGCACAGCAAAATTAGGCACTCAACTAACAGATTATTTTATAATCAGCCATGATGAGTGCCATTGATATCCAATGACATTGATTAGAATGTACATGTACATACCAAAGACATTCATCAGTATAAATTGTAATCCAATAATCCTATTCCTACATACATGTAACATAACAGCCAGGATGCTCGTGTAGTTTTCTCCCATTATTAGCGAGCATGATCCATCAGATTTAATAGATTGTTTTTTCTAGCTTGTGCATGTACATGTATGTAAATATGTCGTTCTGCACATGATGAAAGTTTCAGAACACAAAACATGTATATTAATTAATAAAGTATTTCAATGCTCCATATTTGGAATGATTGGAACAGCTATCATACATGGCACAATGAGAAAAATTGGGGCAAACATACATGTATTGTTTTTCATGAACATACAGTACATCTTTTAATTGGAGAGTATAGTAATTAACTATGGTGGCTCTGTTAATCATCAATTCATTGAATAAAAGTCACCAAAGCTTTATGCAGATTATACCGGCATAATTGCAGAACTATGATGATATACTTATATATTTATACACTTATATAGTTATGCCAAGATGCAAAGATATTTAGAGTGATGTCGATATTAATACATGTATGTATACATGGACTTTCTACATGTACATGTGTCAAATGAAAATCAGTGATCTAGAAATAGGTAGAGATGTGTTATTCATCATGCTTCTAAATTTAATGTTATAAAATATATACTGCAGCTTGTCTAAATTAATTTGGTCATCAAAACATTGACATAAGAAGTAAGAGACACAGCTTTGCCCCAAGTTCAATCAGACCATCTTTAGGCTGAATCCAATTGTCCCCAGGTAAACATGTAGACTTCAGTGGATATAGAAGGGTCTCGATCAATGCTTCCGTGTCGACTCTTTAAACACTGGGGAACTAGAGTACATTGTAGATAGAGGATCGGGCTAATCTCCCGGCTGAATGGATTGTGGGAATTAAATACGGGAACGTCTGTGGCATGTATTGATCACGGTCGGCGGGATTAGCCGCAAGAATTTGTCCAGCACGCAGATCATTTTTCCTGTTCCATCTGTCAGTTCGAGTGAATCTCCCATCACAAATCGACCCATGTCGTCATTTTTATGTCCGTTCTGTTGAGCACTGGTTTCTGAGTCTGCGATGATGGCACGCTAATATCTTCGCTCATTGTCAGTTATCATGGTTATGAATTAATAATCTGGTCAAATGATATCCAGGGAACAGAGAAATTATACGGACTCCATAGATTGAATGGTAATTTCAGTGTAGGTACTTTATGCAGTATAATGTATTAAGGGATATGTTCACAAGAGGAAAATGCACTCACACAGAATTAAGTATACTCTTCTAACACTGATTGTTTTACTGTAGAACATGGTACATTTGTATACTCGCATATATATATGTGCATTTAAGTTACGTTTTTTACGAATAAAGAGATTTTCAAAGATGAATGCATGTGGAAATAAAATAATGGACAAGTATATGTTTAACAACTGACATTTATAAGACAAGAAGATCGATATAATGCTTCAGAATTTGCAAAACAGAAAATGAGAAAATAAGATGTCACTCTAGAAAACTTGTTTAACAGCATCCAGATGTTACTGGCTCTTGAAAATAGAATGAGAAATGTTCTGAGGGTCGTATTTCACTTTCAGTTTTGTTGTATTTTATTATGCAACCCCCAACTCGATTTGTCCGTCCATCCGTCCGTCCGTCCATCTGTCCGTCCGAGTTTCTTGTCCGCGCAATATCTTGGTTAATATTTGATGGACAGGATTGAAACTTGCATGGAATGTGGCCAGTACCTCGTAGTTGTGCAGCGTAGAGTTTTTTCCGAGTTCCGGTATAGTTTTCAAGAGTTATAGCCCTTTTCTGAAATCTCTGTGAATGGGACTTGTCCGGGCTGGATCTTGGTTAATATTGTATGGACAAGTATGAAATTTGCATGATATGTGGTCAGTGCCCCACAGTTGTGCAGCGTAAAGTTTCTCCCCATTTCGCTTATATTTTCAAGAGTTATGGCCCTTTGTTCCTGAAATCTCCGTGAATTGGGACTTGTCCGGGCTGGATCTCAGTTAATATTGTAGGGACAATTATGAAATTTGCAGCATATGTGGTCAGTGCCCTGTAGTTGTGCAGCATGAAGTTTCTCCTCGTTTCGCTTATATTTTCAAGAGTTATGGCCCTTTTTTTCTCCAAATCTTTGTGAATTGGAACTTGTCCGGGCTGGATCTCGGTTAATATTGTATGGACAATTATGAAATTTTCAGGATATGTGGTCAGTGCCCTGTAGTTGTGCAGTGTGAAGTTTCTCCACCTTTCGCATATATTTTCAAGAGTTATGGTCCTTTTTTTCTTCAAACCTTTGTGACTAGGGACTTGTCCAGGCTGGATCTCGGTTAGTATATTGTATGGACAATTAAGAAATTTGCAGGATATGGGGTCAGTGCCCTGTAGTTGTGCAGCGTGAAGTTCCTCCGCGTTTCGCTTATATTTTCAAGAGTTACATGGCCCTTTTTTCTTGAAATCTTTCTGAATTGGGACTTGTCCGGGCTGGATCTCGGTTAATATTGCATGGACAAGTATGAAATTTGCATGATACGGTAATTTCCCTATTAATTCGCGATGTAGTGATGAAACTCGCCACTCCAAAAATTGGCTACTTTCGAATTATTTGTCGAGCGAATTCCAGAAAAACGCGAGTGTTCGAATTAAATGTCGCACCGATTGTCACGGAAGATCCAAAATGGCGGACCGCTTTGCCGTGGTCGTAGTGATCGTATTTATTACCGTGTATTAACTTTGATGTCTCATCATAGTTTCCATAAAAGGCAGTGTATGATGTCAGAAAATCTCCTCTACCCTGATAAAGGCGTCTAATTTTATTCGAGGAAGTCAACCATATTGATCGAGTGACAAGTTCAGCAAGATCATGCAGATTTTTGAGCTGACGTCCGTAAATTCGCGTCCATAATAACATCGTAAAAGTAGGCCAAAACATTGAACGTATTCCTTCCTTTTTGTTCAGTATTAGCTATGATCTATATTATGAAACCTAACTGATATGGAATTGAAAAATCAAGTCATTCAACATTGTTTAATTCTTGAAAAAAAAAAACACTTTTACCTGCATCCGATCGTCTTTCTGGTTTGAGATTTGGCCCGACTGCAGCTTTTCCATAATTTATAAATATACACTCAGTAAATATAACCTAATCCACTTCAGGAAATACATGTATACAGAAATCGACATTTCAATTAACCGGTAAATTAGATCATCTATAAAGTCGTGATTGTATTCTGATCGGAGAATCATAACGAAAAGCTCAGCAAATGTACAATCCCGTTTCTCAACGGTTTAGTGAAATTAATTCAGCCTTTCAGAGAATCTAGTTGAGAAAAGTTATAAAATATATTCATATGTTCAATATCATGATGATTTTGTCCGTGCAGTACTGAGAACCGTATCGTGGATGGATTTATTCCATTTTCCTAAAACAAAGTTCTAAACACTACAAATATCCAAATTATAACCGCGGCATGCGATTGTTGACTCCAGGTCAGATCGACAGCCGGCTTCATCTGAAAATATATTAGCATAAAATGTATTCAATTTAATCACCAACGTATAAAAGTTAAAGGGGCCATGAATTAATGAGGGACGATGAACCACCGTAAAGACTTGAACAGAAAAGGAGCGCCATGAAAATTTCCTAAGAGCGTGTCACGTCGACTATCGTTGTCGGTGATTTTTATGTTTCGTTCAAACAGAATTCATTCTCACGCAGTTCTGCTTTCTCGGAAAATATTCACCGTGTTTTTCAAATAAAGGAATGCTGATTGAAAAAAAGATATTTGATATACGAACGCTGGAAACTGAAGAATGATTCAATAGCGGGCCGTGTGCAGACACTCGACCACGTGCGGGGGACTACCGTATATATTTTACCCGACTGCGGCGAAACGCGATCAAGTTAGGATAAAATTACAGGACTGCGGAGTTAATTGAATCAATTTTTTTCCTTAAGACTGTAAGTAATGGTAATTCAGTCTGATTATATTGTACCATCCCCTGTTGTTTCTCTGTGTTTACAAATAATAGCATACGGCGACATACTATACAAGATTCTAGTAACATATTCACTTTACTTTCATCGGCACGAACTCCGTGGCGAAAACGGGAGTGTTCGAATTTATTGTTTCACGGGTATATTGAAAATGCTCCCGTTTTCGTTTTATTAGGATGGACAAAATCACGACATGGGGAAAAATCGGCCGTTTTCGAATTAAATTTGGAAGGTGAATTAATAGGGAAATTACCGTATGTGGTCAATGCCCCATAGTTGTGCAGCATGAAGTTTCTCTGCTTTCGGTTATATTTTCAAGAGTTATGATCCTTTGTTTATCAAACCTAAGTGAATGGGATATTTATTTGTCCAGGCTGGATCTCAGTCCATAACCGATTTGGACCGAGAAAATGGCTATATATATGTCATTCTACATTCCAAAGCAGACCACATAGGTCCTGAAGTATGAAATTTCCCCAAAAAGAGTTAATTGGATGCAAAATTCAAAGTTTACTGATCGCTTCATAATTTTACCACAATATACTCCCAAGGAATGTAGGTCTCATTTTCGGATTTGACACCTTGCATCAAAACATTGTATTAGCACTTGTTGGTCAATACTTTGAATATGTATTATGCGAGGCATGGCCAAAAAATTGACTGAAATAGAATTTTCATAATCATGAAGGCCTCCACCAACCAATACAGAACAGAACAATGGCGGGGCAGTGTCGGATTAAAGCGGAGGGGGGGGGGGGGCATACAATTGAGCAATCTCTGATTGCTTCCTTCCTGTGTTCAACTTGCTTGGCTCTCTGTGCTTTAGGACCTTCTTGTTGAGGGTTTTTATTTGAGTCACATTATTTAGCCAGGAGCTCATGCATCCTGTTTATCTGGAATGTATAATCATGTTCATCTGGAATGTATGTATTATTCTGTCGGACTGCCTAATCCTACAGAACCCAACCGTTGCTTCACAGATTTCTATCCTTTGCCAGATGAAACTTTAACATAATAGCTATGCGGTTCGGTAAAGTGACCTGAAAAATGTCTTCCCCCCCTCCCCCTCCTTTATATTTTTGGCTATCCCCGGCTAAGTCTAGAGTGCTGAAACTTAACCAGACTATATCTTTGGGTCAAGGTCTACTAGAAAATGTTTAAAAAATCCAAACGGCAACCATTTTCAAAAAATACATTTTTTGGACGATTTTTCGGATTTTTTATTCATGTATTTTCTTCACAAAAACTGACCGATAAATTAGGCTCAGAATGACCCCAATATGATCAACTAAAAAGTCATGGAGTGTCAGCTCTCATGATTTTGTCATTCTGAAGATAGAGGAGGCGTGCACGTGACCCCAAACAGTAACATGAATTGGAATGTGTTTAACATGAAAGACTTGGACATTTATTCCTAAATGATGTACATGTAGCCCATAGTGTCAATTTGGCTCATCCTATAAGCTTACATTGCGCAAACAAATTTTTAGCCAATAATCGAGTTACTTTTACCACTTGGAAACTCACAACATCAGGGGTAGCTGATCAGACAACAGCTGCCAGTATTACAGGTGTAAAATCTCCAACTCTCAGACTTCAGACCTCTCTGAACTATAAGCAGTACTTAGTTCTTGTGTCAAGAACTGTCAGTATAGAGTTTCTGAGATTATAGAAACCTGGTGTTCATGTACATATAGGCTATTTTGGGAAGTATGTCTGGTGGGAAAAATGCTGTTAAATGTACATAGTTACAATCATTACTAAAACTTATTGCAGGGTAAGGAGCCTGGGTGTCTGAACTGGAGTTCTATACTACTGGTGGTGGTGGTGGTCATGGTGTGCTTTAGATTACGCTAATTTTAACACACCCTCTATTCAAGTGGCAAAATGTTTTAGGTAGAGAAATTAATGCGCCCAAATTAGTGTAATCTAAAGCACACAAGTCCCCAAATTCTGGCAAAATAGCTAGGCTTTGAGTCAGATATGAGGCTTAATTTATGAGGAATCTCCAGGAACATACATGTAACTGAACATTGATTGATTTTCAGTGCAAGAAAAATAATTTAAATTTTTTTTTCATTGTTCTCTAATTTGGGCACAACATTTAACATTGTATCTAGGGTGTAATCTAAAGCCCTGTCACAATGTGTAGGCCTTTCAATAGCACCTGGAGTTCATTTTTTTATGAACTTCTGATAGCATTCATATCATTGAATTAAATTTTGTGCCAAAATTAGAGATGTGCCCAAAATAGAGAGCTTCTAAAAAAATATTTTTGTTTTTCTTTGAATATCAATCTTGAGTTATTTTCATGGTGATTCCTAAAATTAAGCATCATATTTGAGTCAAAACCTACTATTTTGCCGGAATTTGGAGACTTTAAATATTTTTTTTGGAGATTTTGGCGCATTTCCCTGCCTTAAAGGAAGGTTGCCATGCCAAATAGAGGTTGTGCCCAAATTGGGGCGTTGTAAAGCCCTGGGTGTCACAAAAATACTACATTTTTGTGAGCAGCATTGATTGGTCAACTGCTTTGGTACATGTAGTCAATTTTTGCAATGCTGATGAATGTAGAAATGGATTGAACTGTATGGGCTCTATGTATGGCAATGATTTTACATCTGCCGAATGAGATTTGATGGCCCTTTCTGATTAAACTGAATTCAGACTCTTTTATCCATTGTGTAAATGAGTCTGAGGAACAACGTTGGCATTCACGAGACATATCCCATTGCCAAAACAATTGTCTGTTAATGCCGAAGTGTGTTGATGCAATGGAACGATTGTTACATAATGTAATGGTACATCGTTGTAATAAAAAAGTTAACACATTGTTGCATAACATGAAAGTACATTTACAACGTTGTAATGAAAATGTTAATCACATTGTTGCATAAATGTGACAGAACAACGTAAGGAAAATGTTAATCACATTGCTGCATAACGTGACAGTACAACGTTGTAATGAAAATGTTAATCATATTGCTGCATGACGTGACAGTACGACATTGTAATGAATTTGTTAATCACATTGTTGCATAATGTCTCAGTATGACATTGTAATGAAAGTGTTAATCACATTGTTGCATAATGTCTCAGTATAACATTGTAATGAAAATGTTAATCAAATTGTTGCATAATGTCTCCGTATGGCGTTGTAATGAAAATGAGAATCACATTGTTGCATAACATTTCAATAGCGTACATGTATGGCATTGTAATGAAAATTTTAATCACATCGTTTCATTATGCCAGCCAGTATGACATTGTACAAATTGTATCAAAGTTCTACCCCAACATGATGCATTTTCAACCAATTTGTAGGACAGAATCTCCATCTATTATAGAGGAGTCGTACATCTGTGCCTGACGTGTGTCTGTCAATCCATGCCACTAGTCCAGTGCAAATGGGTCTTAGAAATATTGCCCTGTGACATTAGGAGGTGAGAAAGGTGTAGGGGGTAACAAACTGATGTCACTGATATTATGAATATCTAAAAAATGGTGCCCTGAATACTGTACCTAGAGGGGCCAGAAATCAATCTCAGTAAACTCAGATATAATATCACGGAATATTATATATGAATTCGGCCCTATATAAATCCCATGCGAATCTGAAACTATATTTGTTAGCCAGTCAGGTGGCTAGCTTGTTGAAATCACGCCCACAGTAATTACACACGGTAGCATGTGGACTAATATATAAAAATTATCTGGAAACAGTATCCAAATATGGCATCATTTCCAGACAGTGTCCGTGAAGATCAAAGAGTTTACTCCCGCCGAAAAATCTGGCTTTGTTAGGGGGTAGAAAATATTAAAAGATTGTGCCGCACGAAGATGTTGATCTCCGTGAAGTAAGCGCCAATCATTGTCGAAGAGAAAAGTCAGAAATGGTCGTTATTGGCTTATTATGGGATCTCGCAGAATATCGGCGAACATTTCGCATGAAGTTTTCATAGCGTTATGTCTATATGGTATTCTCCTGATTTACCGTCTTGGTTTACCTAGATTGAGCCAGAAATGTAAGGGTGACATAATCACCCCACAGGTAATGTGATGATCGTAGTTAATTGTTATACTGTCATACATGTAGATTAACCATTTGTTAGGAATGGATGATGTAGTTCACAGGATGTCGTTAAATCATTTGTCGTTCTACATGTAGTTTCATGATTTCATCAAGTCACGCGTTTATGGACTTCTGCATGTAGTAGTCGTGATGTTCTAAATGAATTATGGATGATTGACCAATATCCATTCTTGTTGAGCCTCACAGTTCAAGTGTACATGTACATGTACGGGTCGCATGTGTTCTCTATTATCATACACTCTAAGAGCCGAGGATGATGTAACCTTGCTGTACAGGATATAATTGTTCACAGCAGATATGCATGTACACATAGAGAACTGCAAGCTGATCTCTCTCCAGTAAGCGCAGTGTGTAAATATTATGCCAGAAAGGCCAAGTTGTTGGGTTCGCCTCTTCATTATTTTTTCAAGAGTTGGTTACTATGGCAACCCAGGATTTTGCCTTTCACACCATGTTCTTTTGTGTGGTGTGTTGCTAAGGTAGAGGAGTATATCACCTTACCTATATAGATATACCTACTCTGCTCCCCCTGATTTGTTTATAAAGATGCAGGGACTGCTGGTGATGACCTTTTCATTCTCCAGCTGGTTACCAGATCTCTCATACAAATGCACACATATACATAGAAAAGTAACCTATGCTTCACCAATAATCTCACTAATGATCCTTTTAATCCCCTTTAATAATATCCTGTCTCCCTTATACCCCCCACAGTCACCCCGCCCCTCAATTAGAAGAGGCACATCAGTTTGTTAATCTATTTGTGCATCCCTGCTCCTGTCTGCCAAATATTGCAGTTGCTTTTTGCTGCTAGGATTCTGAAAATTAGGTACCAGATACCCTGTATGTAGCAGATGTGTGAGTGTGCTTGTGCATCTGTTGTCCACCAGTCAGGTTTGTTTGTCTGTTCATCCATGTGAACAGTGGAAGCCCATGTAAGCTAGGATTATGAAACTATGGAATGGAATGCACTGTACATGTATAGCAAATGTGCACTGATTTGCATTTACATGTACCTCCCTAGATGCCCATCTCTTTCAGCTCTCGCACTGCAGTGGCCTAATGGCTAGAGCGTCGGCCTTGTAATAAGCAGTACTGGACTCGATCCCCAACTGGGTTATACCAAAGAAATGGAACTTGTTGCTTCCTCACTTATGCTCAGCATTAAGAGGATAGAACAAGGACTGGTGCGCGCAGTGTCAGTATAATGTGACTGGGTGGGATGTCATGTCTTCCTATGTTAGGGAGTTCAGTGAAAATTTCAATTTTCATTAACCACATACAGACTAGGAATTCTGAGATCTGGTTCAGACAAGGAATATTTTGCTACAAAAATTACGAAAATTGGACCATTACAACTCATTCTCAGACTGACTGAAGTTTCGGAAACTTGACCTTCCATGCCCTTCTGGCCTATATATATATAACATTACGTAATTACTAGCAAATGGTACCCTTTTGAGGGTGTTTTTCAGTCAATATTTATCATAATCTATTTTAAATTTCAAACCGCTGACAGTAGAGTGATGAAATTTTGACCACATCTCCAGGCAATAAAGACAAATAATCTATATTATTCACGACTGCTATACTCGCATATAAAACTCAATAATTTGCATAAATTTGCATAATTAATAAGACAAAATTGGCTCATCTTTCTAAGAAATATCCAGAAAACTCAATAAAACATATTCACAGCATTTCAGTGTGAATTGAAGTTTGTTTGTGTAGTTTGTAGTTACATTTAAGTAACTCCGAAAACGTAGGAAAGGGGGAGATAACTCTACACTAAGAGCAATTTTCAAGATGGCCGCCATACAAAATGGCCGCCAATCATTCTCTTTGAACTTAGTCATGTTGGGTATCAAATTGAAGCCCTTGAAGAGCAGAGTACAGCCACAGTGGTTGTAAGAAACAGTAAAATATATTAATGGAGAATTCAAGTATTATGTAGGCAAAAAATATGAATTTTTCGATTAGAATGTGAAAATGATGGAAGAAGTACTGACATGCTGACCAAGTTAAATGACAATGTACACTGTACGAAAACCATCCACATATGCACACGCACCTGTGGTATACTTAATACTTGAGTAATCCCCATCATACATGGACTGATGGTTAGCCTGACTAAGCATAGATCTGCATGATAAATTGACTGAGTGAGTTATTAAAGTAATGCCAAATTTGGCAATAAATTATAAAACTACATGTACATGATTAAGCCACATTTTATTTGACAAAAGTAGATATATCCGGATGCTGAACACCAAATCGAGAGAAAACTTGAGGTAGGCAGTGTTTGTACGACAAGCTTGGATCAGCGTCAATATATTTGAGCACCAGATGAAAAAAGGCGAACGATGGGACCTTTTCAATTATTGATGAATCTACAATAAATATAAAGCAAAATAAAATGAATGTGTTTTGTTATTGATGTGTTTGAAGAACAATTACATCCTCCCTGAAACCGATTAATACAACATCAACACAGTTATTTGATATCAATAGATGTAGAGGGAAAATACATTTGATTCACATTCAATTGTAAACTCTATTATCCAGGAAATTGGTTTATTTCCAATTGTATAACCTATCTCCATATCCACGGTAATACAGCATAAAGAAATCACACACAACTTAATATTGACCATAACTGAAAATTTATTTTGTCAGAATAAAATCAATGTCAGAGAATAGATATACCAGGCAGTATATTTAATTAAGATTTGTTTTCAACATAACATATTAATTTACTTCATTGCTGTTTAAGTTTACATGTGGAATGATCTCCACATATGTTGATACTTACCATCCACTGTGTGTCCATATCGGCAAGATCTCGGATCACTTGTCTTGACCATCCACCCGAGATGGTTAAATACATCAAATACACCATGACGTTGATATAAGTATCTGTGTTGGCAAAAAAAAGAATAAAAAATTAATTTGTTTTGTATTCATTTAATGCACAATTTTATTTTATTGAAAATATATTATTCAATTGTTATTCAATAGTAATTAGGCCTACACTATATTCCAAATAATATTTGTAATATTATTTTCAGTCAGAACCTGTATTACTTCGAACTAATTGCTCCCCTTTCCTATAATTAAATAATCTCCATAAGTTTAGTGTCTTTTTAAAATGTGTACAAATCTGGGGGGAGTGGCAGTGTTTCACGTAATTGCCATTTGTATAAGGCGCATATGTTCCATATAGAGGGATAGCCTGGCTGATGGCTGTTCTGTCTGACGATTTGATTCCCTCGTATTTTTACATAGAGATGATCGTCATTTCTCTCCATTATTTTTGAAACCAGAGCAAATTACTGAAGTGAAAATTATTTAAATATCCAAGGAACATCAACGAACGTAATGATCGTGAATGATTCACTGTAGTTTTCCAGTTTGAGCCGAGACCGTAATGAGGTCACGCACATGTCGGCTGGCGTTAGTAGTCGCCATCTTGAATATATCGTTTTGAAGCGGGGAGAGAAAGTATCGCTTCAGAAAATGAATTTTTAACAATGGCCTTCGTCGGAAATATCAGCCCAAATCAAGACAGATGACAAGTTCAACCTTCGGACTTTAAGAATATATAACTCGATTAGCGAAATATTACCTTGCGAGTCGGGAAACGGCCCACTTATCAAGAAGATCCGCCTTTGAACACTCCGCTACGGCCCGTGTGGAAAAAATTACGTCATCGAGGAGATTCCCGCCATAGTATAGGGGATTCCCTAGAAAATGACACGTAATTCAATGAAATCGAGGCTCAAAGGCCGGTGTTTTAGGCCAAGAGGAAACCCCCATCTTTTCCGGTTCGCGGTACCGTGAGGAACGGATTACCGCATCATGCGCTAGTCCAAAACAAATTTTTAATAGCAGTACAACAAACACAGCACAACAAGAGATAGAGAATAATTTATTTGTTTCCAAATTTTATTTTAACAGTAAGAATAAACTGAACAAGTCTAAACCATGCAAACTTTGTTAAAATGAAAGTGACAGTTTTTTTCAACATATTGACATTTTCGCCGGCTAAAACGCCGCCATATTGAATCTCAATGAACTCCCTACCTATGTTATGATATTTCAGGACACAGCAATAGAAAATGGTAGTATTAGATCTGCTGCATGCTTTTCAAGTTCTCCATCGTGACATAGCTGAAAAAATGTTGAAAGCGATGTTAAACCCTATCCACTCACTCTCTCTCTGTCGGGGCCCTCGGTGGCCGAGTGGTCTAAGGCGCTTCGCTGGTGACCGCTAGCCTCACACCGCTGAACCGGCACGGGTTCGAGCCCAGTTGGTCCATGTGTGAAAGTTTGTCAGTTACTTGCCGATGGGCGGTGGTTCTCTCCGGGTACTCCGGCTTCCTCCACCAACCAAACTGACTGTCACCATATGAGTGAAACAAACTTGAGTGTGACATTAAGCCAAATCCCCTCCTCCTCCTCTCGCTCTGTCAGCTAGACATATACATGTCTTGTCTGTTTGTTTGTGTGTATGGGAAACTATTCCAGACAATAATGGGTTTCCTTTTAATGATGGGACCTTAAACTTTAGGTAAAGTACAGCCACATTCCAACTACCCAATCTTGTTCTCAAGTGAATTTGTGTGGACTGGTCATGGTATCAACCCAATTGGTTTGGCATGTTTGGGTGCTGTTGGAGACAAATTGAAATTGCCCAAGATGGTATCGGCTGTCCCAATATATGATGCTAGAATACTAATGGGTCCACATCCCAGGTACATGTACATGTATTCCACTCGCTCACAGTTTGGGAAGCTTTGGGTAGTTCTACGCTTTATGGGAAAATACTAGATTTTTCATCCCACATAAATATTTTCAACTAAAGTAATATAGTAAAGTATGTATCTTCAAATAGGATACTTGGATGTACATGAAGCGTAAGCATATCTGCTTAATTTCTTCTAATGTAAACTGGTCTCGTGTACATCGAGTGTCAGTGAGTATGATTTCACGTCACTTTCAACAAGCTATTGGTCAGATGACAATCATTAATTGGAGAACGAGTACTATTGGGAGCAAGCCAGACTGTGTGTGGGATCACTGAGGCGTGAAACCACCAGTATTATAGGATATCGGGGCTTAGACATTATATTGCCCTTTTTAGTCCGACTTATAAATAATGGAAAATTGAGACATGCAGTCAGAGATGCACGCAACCTTTTATCTAAAGGATGTTGTATCATGTGAAAATGGTAAAGTAATAAGTATAGATTTTAAGGTTGTAAGAGACTCCTTTTACTGAGCAGCTAGATTAGAAGATCTTTTTAGTCAGGTGAGAGAAGATTTGATATTAAGGTATTCGAGAGAAATCGGATGATGGATTTTTGACTAGCCTTGTTGACATACTTAGAGTTGTGTTTGACCATTGCTACATGTATACAGCTGAAATATTGCTAAAATCTAATTTCGTCTGTCTCAATATCGCCATGGGGCTCCAGGAGTTGACCTGGGGTGTCATTGTGCACACCCCAGGTCATGGTAAGAATAGGCCTCAGCTCCTCAGACAGCTTGTCGTAAGAGATGACTAACCGGGGCACCCGTGGAGTTCCTGGGTGTTAAAAGAAAAAGGACCCAACTTCATGAGATGACTGAAATATAGTTGAAAGTGATGTTAAATCATATTCACTGACCTCTCTCTATATATACATGTATAAGTGTAGATGTATGATACTTTGTTGGATGACAGTACATGTATGAGGTCCTGTTCCTAGTGTTCAATACAACAATTGTTTGCCTTCATTTCATGGCCTGGACAAAAATCGATTGGATGGTCAGTTGTTTTAGATGACTGTTAAGTGTCTCAATACATCCCACCTGACATACTCCACTGGTTTATGTCCCCCTTGGGAGGTGATGACCTTCCTAAGTATGCACCATTAACTCTGTGCAGCTAGGTTGATAAATTTTACAATCAGAATTTAGCCCATGCGGGAATGAGAGTATTTTAGGAAACTAGCACTTCCTACAGTACAGATCATTGCAGATAAAATTCATACATGTAGGTGTACAATGTACATGTATTAAAATCACCTCTAGAAAAATATTATACAAATATTTTACAGTCTTTTGATGAGGTCAATATGGGGTTTTGTGAACTGGAGAACAATATTCACGGAGGCCGAAGTGCGAGGTGAATATTCTTTTCGCAGGTCCACAAAATAACCACATATTGACCGATATCAGAAGATTATAATTGTTTTATTATATGACCCGGACATCTCATAAAATTCTCGTTAAGTTGGCGGTAGCAGCTAGAATATATCACAAAATAAACATCTTGCATTGCTTTCCATGATCTTGAGCCTGCTTTCAGCCATACTGTAAACCGACGGTCAATCCAACGGCTGTTTTCATTGGCTGAGAAGACGCACACGTCACGCCGAGTCAATATCATATATTTATGGACAAGCTTTGGAGTCGAATATGGAAAATTATCTACAGTCATGTGACAGTGAATTGTCCAATGGGAAAACAGTTACACACACAGTCATATAATAATTTATGATTAGGTTTATAATTATTTTAGCCCACATGGTGTCAATAAATTGTGCATGTTATGTTTACATGGCAGTGTGACTAACGTCACAGGATCTACGAAGTACAGTAGGCATTAGGACTCGAACGCGAACTGAACTCTTGGAAATCCCCACCCCCAGTTGAAATCCTGCCTATATTAAGATGGGCACCGTCCAAGTCAGAATCGCCAGTGATTTTCATCAAAAATCACCAGAAATTTTCATCAAAAGTAGGTCAGCTCAGAACTTGTTGGTAACAGTCTCCTAATGCGCCTTCATTCCAAAATAAATAACACTCGCCGATTTAATTTTACAATTTTTTAATTAAAGGAAACAGATTGAATAATATAGGTTCAGTAGATTTCAAGCTTTACGTGTGAAAATACATTTACATCTCTTTAATGGTTTTCAGTGCCCTTGTCCAGGATCAAAACAACTTTTTGAATCACATTATTTTCCCAACAATACAACAAATTTTTATATATAGTACTATAGTAGAAAGGTAGCATTTATGTAGTTTACGGTAATTCAACTCAAGACCAACACCTTCTATGCACAAGATAATAATGATTCTATGTCATTCTCCTGAGCATAACCGGTACAAAGACGAGTAAATAGCGTCTCTACATCACGTTGTTATCTAGATATAGAGACAACACATTTTGGGCATCGGCAATCTGATGAATGTACTATTCCGGTTTTCTTGTTTCACATTATATTCTATGGCGGTTGATCGGTGATTTTCTTCATTCATAAACGTTAAACCACCTAGCTTTAACTAATTCTGCTAGGCTGTCTTCATTCAGACTGTACAGCCTACACAGTCCACAGAAAATACACCGCACATTCTTGTACTCCCAGCCTTATCACATTTGATGGCAAGTTTAGCGGGCTGTTTAATGTCTAAGCTAGGAAATGTTCCAGGGTAGTTGACAGGCATGCAATAATATACTATAGTATCTGCTATACAGGACACCGACCACTGTAATTTGATGTGACAAGCAGCACCAGTAGAAACCAGCCTTATCTCAGTGGGCTTGGATATAAATCACTGTTAAAAACCACAAGGCTCGGATATTCTCTCTGTGTTTGTTCCAAGGACAAGCCTTAATGACTTTTAAATCCACTGATAAGGCTTCATGGTCATAAAAGGAACATGATACTGTTAAAGGCCACATGGATGGTATGTATCTATAACAATATACTGAAGTGTTAATTATAAATCTAATTTTAATCAGAATTATTTCAGATCAGAACTTGCTGGTAACAATGCCCTAATGCACGTTCATGCCAAAAATCAAGGTTCTAATGTTAACGGTTCTCCTTATTTTGCCGACGAAAGGATTCGGATGGACTGACTCACTCACTCACTCACTCATTACCGGACAATTTGCGATCTGTAGCCTACTTCGTAGGAATATAATATGAATGGATGAATACTATACATGTAGATTATATTCCACCTTAGGGTACAGTATTGACTCCAGTATAAATATTTAATCTGGATTAATTATTAATTTATTATAACCCAATGCAGGCCTTGGGTCAAAATTTACGGGAATCCATACAGATTCTCACAGTCTAACTCTGCAGGAATCCACGGGAATTCAAAGCTACCATTTGTATACAGATTACTGAAATTTTATGGGAATCTGTTGATTCTCTGTTGGATTCCAGTGAATTATTTTTGTGGGAGTGCTGACCCAATTTCCAGATTCCTGTGGAAATGCAAGCTCTGCAATTTTCTCATCAACCCAAGAGAGGTGTTGGAAATGTGTACTTTCCAACCTCCTGGTCTGTGATCATATACTGTAACATCTGATGATCTGTGGATGGTTGAGTAATCTGTTGATTAAGTTTTATATGTTGCTCACTAAAGCTCATAACATATATTTAACTTACTTAGCTTGTGTCATAACTTCCATATTAAATAGTCACTTGTGCAAGATCCTCTCTATCTATGTCCCCAACATGGGTAATAATTTCATACGTGTCCTGGAAAGTCCTGGAATTGCATCCTGGGAAATGCTTAAAAATTGGGTTCGGCTTAGAAACTCCTGTTTCCAACAATTGCCAGTATCTTCTTCCATCAACAGCATGTTTATAGTCATTTCAAAAGTTGTGTAATTTAGTTATACAGAACCCTCTTGGTAAATGACATAATTTCTGAAAAACTCCTTGGTATTTCATTGAATCGTAGCATAATGAACCCTGGATAAAACAAGGAGAACATGGAGGCTTGTCATGAACTGATAAATTCGCAGTCTGTGTTTGATATTGGCTAAACACT
This sequence comes from Hanleya hanleyi, assembly GCA_036873755.1. Lineage (NCBI taxonomy): Eukaryota > Metazoa > Mollusca > Polyplacophora > Lepidopleurida > Hanleyidae > Hanleya > Hanleya hanleyi. The sequence goes on along the minus strand of JAVTVY010030151.1, from coordinate 42,057 downwards.
GCTTGTGCTGCATGAGGCCGCGAGTCTGGCACCAATACTGATCAAAGTCCGCCACCCTACAGGGACATTGACACAATTCATTAAAAATGGTATGAAACCAAAAATGAATTTGTTATCAAACTTCCGACACATGTAATTAAAACATTATATTCGATCTGTGACTATCCATTTAATTTTAGTCAATGAGGTACACAATATTCAAAATGCCATGTATAAAATTTATTACAATTGGTGTTCATAGCGCCCCCTAGTGGCCAAAGGGACATAGTGAGGCAAGCTGGTATATGAGTGTGTGTATTAGGATGAACATTGAAGTGTTGGTGTCCAGGATTCGCACACTACATGTACGTAACATGTACCTTGAAAAGCCTTGCAAATGACAATTTAGAATTCAATGCCTTGAATAGCCTTCAAAATTAGAACATTATGTTAAAAGGCCTTTAGAAGACCTTGAAAGTGGGAATTTGTGTCAATTCCCTTAACGAAATAATATTCTTCTGGCAGACTGATTGCTGCAAGCTTGCCACAAACTTTCTGGCAACCACAGTGTGCCGGAGAGTTTGCGGCAGTTTTCACATGCAAATGAGCTTTCCGGCACACTATACAGATCGCGGTACGGTCAAGTTTGCGGCAACCTTGCCGCAAACTAATTATATATTCCAGCAGCCTTCCAGCACACTCTTCCGGCAGCTTTCCGGCGCACTCTTCCGGCAGCCTTCTGGCACACTCTTCCGGCAACCTTTCGGCGCACTCTTCCAATAATTTCTGGACTTATAAATATTGTCATGGTGGTGGTCAGAATAACATCATCCTGACCTTCACATGAATGGTACAAATTACTCTACTCAAACTGCTGTACATAAGATCTGTCATGCAATGGAATCTAAACTGACAATGAATGAATGAGCGAACACAATGATCAACATGGCAGAGAAAACTACAACTTGTCAACAAAATTACTGGACTGGCCTGTACCTTAATCAAACTGTTACTTTGTATTCAAACAGAATACCACACAAATCAGTGTCATGTATGACCAGGAAGGCAGCAAATTGTATGAATTATGCAGGAAGCTTAAGTTATCAGGAAAAACTCATCATGGTTGCAAACATATTCTCTCACCATTCTCATCAACTGCCAGATTTGAAAGTCCTGAACCAAATTACATATGTATTCATGTGCACCAAAAGTCGTCCTATGATAGAAAAGGTTGGTACACAAATGTACTATGTACATTAGAATCCTACAATGAAATTTTGTCTCAGAATTAATTGTTCATTCTGAGAACATTCCTCTAATAACTTCAACTACATGTTTCAAAGTGTGCCGGTATCGGCATACTCTGATTCTGGCACACTCTCGGCATACTGTGTGCCGCTTGCGGTGCACTGTGCGCCGCCAGTGGCACACAGTTTGGTTTTGGCACACCATCTGCACACTGTGCGCCACTAGCAGCACACTTTTATCTTCTCCTGGCACACTCTCCGCATACTGTTTGCCAGTACCGGCACACTGTGGAATTACCAATTGGGACTGCCGCTAGCGGCGTACTCTCCCCAACATTTCTGGCACACTGCTCAGATTGCGTCAAGCTTGAGGCAAACTTGCTGCAACCTTGCCGCAACCTGCAGATTTCAGTAAGGGTTGTCGACTCATTTGTCAAGTTGTATTTCAAAGTTGTACTATCCTTTGCTGTCAGATGGCAAAATCAACCCCATCATAGCAATATATTCTTCTGTCATCCAAAAAGAATTCCCAGATCTACTCAATAGACAGTATATATGAACAATATATTTGTTGACATTACATTCAGACCCATTTTTAAGTAAAAAAAATAGTTTCAATGACACTGTAATATGCCTTGAAAAGACCTTGAAAATTGGAAGCTTCAAGGTGTACGAACCCTGGATGTCAAACCAGTTCAACAGTTAGGCCAAGTTAAATTGAATTCTTGTTTCTTTTCCCTATTGTTCTACAAACCCTAAGCGGGTAAGCGATAAACCAACACAGGTCACACTTCGAATACAAAATTAAACTTCCTAGTTTCAATGCATTTATAATCTCTTCTGAACCAGATATCAATTAACATAGTCACTCATGAGAATATTTAGCAATTTTTGACTAATAGTAAAATGGATACAATGTGTATCAATTTTTGTAAATTACAGTAATTATACATTACATATTGTCCAAAACCTGATACATTATAATACAGATCTTTAGAAATATTTTTTTGTCTTAACTATTTGTGTTGTAAAGCTGAGTAGTCAAAATTTGGGACTGACCACTCCAAGCGAGTGGGGGACAAGAAACATGGAATCAATTTAACACGGCCTTATCAAACAAATTGTTGTGTGGGTGGTTACATGGATAATGCATTGTGTGGTAAAGAGATATCTAACAGATCAAGTACAAACATCCATTGATTTCTGTTCAGTGTAATATTTGCTGAAGAGACAAATGTTGGAGTAAATATTTCTCTTCCACTTGAATACATGCCAAAACTGTGTCTGCAGCCTGGATTGATGATAATATTCTGTGTTCTCTGTATTTTCAGGGCCCAGTCCAAATCAAGTTTGAACAAGTGCAGTCTGGATCATTACCACCTAAATTCAGCGATGTCTACTCTGAACCGGGTCCAAAAGACACCTTTGTGAGTATTATTGCAGTGAGAATAAAAAAAAATTGTGACATTTTTTTGTGAAAATGTTTGTGTGACCTCATTTTTTAAAATCATGGGCATTGAAATCTAACTTCTGGCATTCTCTGAAAAACATGACAGTGCTTTCACTATCCTGTGCCTGCGGCGATGTCGCAAAATGTGCATTGGTATATTGGGCATGATGCTTTGCAATGTCATACACTACATGTATCTTGGAACATTTATCGCACTGTGATGGCTTCTAATGTGATGTCATGGACACGTGGTCACGTTATCCATCATCGTTTCAGTCATTTTCATCTTGTTCACTAGACTGAATTGAAGAATCTAACAATATTGGTTCCTATACGAAATTCAAGACTTCGACATTTGAAAAGCCTTTGGAAAATGTTACAGGTGATCATGATGTTCAGTTTCAACCAAACTATTAAAGTCCTGCTACTACCTCTTTAACATTACTGTTCAGGGCGCATTCATGTTTCTCTTCATTATACTGCCTGCAGCTGCATTCATGAAGAGGGGTATACAATTGGTTTGCATCTATATGTCTATCCATCCGTCTGTGTGTGTGTCTGCATCTGTCCCAACTTTGATAGCAGGATTACACAAAAGCAAAGATAGTCCAATGAAATTCTGTACATCCCTTTATATCCAAGCTGTTACATGTATATTGAGTTATCACAGATTTCTGAACTTTTTCTATTTTTGGATTTTTTTCTGGTTTTAAGAGTTTACGTTAATGTATTTAGCGAGTTCTGTCAGTCGGTCTATCCGACATTTGTTGTCCATGTACATGTAACATCTCCAGTTCTAAGTTTGGATTGGTATCACTCATTGGGTGAACCTTACCCATGAGGCTAAAAGGACCCTTTCTCATTTTGAGGTCGAGGTCACTGTGACCCAAAAATCGGAGAAAATCTGGGGAAAATGATGTCCAATTCATGGATTTGGATTGTGATGAAATTTAAGGTAAACCTCAAACTCACGTACTGATTGATTTAAGAAACTGATTGATTTTGATGTCTGCCCATCTGTCTGTCCGTTAATTTTTGTTGTCTGCATAATATCTCCAGTTCCGGAGCATGAATCGGTACAAAATTTTTGGTATACATTACCCATTGGGCAAGGAAGAACCAAATTTATTTTGAGGTCAAAAATCAAGGTCACTGTGATCCAATACTCAGGAAATCATTTTATCTGTGGTATAACTAAAGTTTAGGGATGTGGATTGATATCAGTTTTAAGGTAACCATCAAATGCATGGCAAAGAATAAGCCTATTGATTTTGATTTCTGTCCATCTAAGATCTGTTTGTTAAACTTTTGTTGTCTGTGAGATATCGTCAGTTATACCTTATTCACAAGAACTGTTTCATTTCGAGGTAAAAAACACAATCCAGTCCGAACATCTGGGAATGTTGAAAAAATATTGATGTCCATATTAAACTCCAGCTCAGGACTAGAATGTGACAAAATTTCAGGTTTACCTTAAAGGCCCTGTATTCTCCCTGAATGAGTGAATGAGGGCAGGGTCGATCGCTGCTACGGTTGGAGGTTATATATTTCTGATGTGCACTGGATTCAAAAGTTTCATTTCAGGCCCTCTGAAGTATTTTTCGGTGATTTCTTCATGAATTTACACATGTCGTCTATTTCCTTTCAGATTGTCAGAGCTCTTATGGAGTCTCGAGATTTGTCTTTCCGCATCTTCGCCTCGCAGCAGACCCATGAGAGTGTCAAGCTCACCAATTTGGTTGGGGTGGTACAGAAATTGCGGGGTGGGGTGAGTACAGCTCAACTACTGTGTAGGAACTCTGTACTGCTAACGGAGCTTCTTCAAATTGGGCAGGCTAGGAACTGACATAAGGCATAATTCCAAACAGAATGGCATGGTGTGCTGAGTTGGAACTCCCTGGCATACTTTTTGGAACTCAGCAAAGAAAGGATGGATGGCTTAGCATGCGGTACAATAGCACAGAGGGAATATGCATTCCAATTGAAATTCCTCTCCATCCTGATCAGAACACCAAACTGGGCATGGTGTATCCCATTTGGTTCACCCGCAGATATGCCATTCCTATCAAAGAACTTCTGCTCTAATTTCAAGAAGCTCCTTAATTTGCACAATTTCGAATCCCTGGCTCATCCAGTGCTCATCGGGCTGGCTCATCCAGTGCTAATACAGGCCTCCCGACGAGTGGCGAGTGATCATTCGCGCGCGCCTCATACTCGCCTGGATTCCGAAAATGGCGAGTTATCAATCACTCGCCAGTTCATTATGATCTCCATTTGAAAAATGTTTCTTCCTACCAATGAAATAGTATCTGGCTCACGCCTTGGCGGAACCAAATATACTAAATTGTAATCGGTAAGCCCAGACCTATCAAGTCTTACGCATTCGGCGTGAGACTCACGCATTGGGCTTCAATCTCACACTCTCACAGCCACCTATAAATCACCGCTTCAATAAAAAAATCTGTAAAACATGAGTCTTTTGCTTAAAGTTGTCAGTGTCCCGACGCACAGGAATGTCCTATAGATGGGAATCACCGTCGTCAGTCTTGCGTCGTCATATGATACATTCCTGCTGTAAAACTGTTTCATCGGCTTCCTGTCATATCGAGCCCCAGCAGACCCTATATACGCACAACGCAGTATCAGGAACCAGGCTGTCAAAATGTCTGACACGCGGCCAGGACTTGCATGACGCTATAACTTCCAATATTTTAATTTTTGATCACATAAACATCATGTATAAGGCCTATGCAATATATTTGGTGACAAATATCGTATAGGCCTTCCAAAAATACAAGCAATATTCTTACTTCCATCAGCAAAACAATCAGAAAAACAACAAAAAAAATGAGTAAAAAACTAAGTGATGATTTTTTATTTTATTCCTCTAAAATTGGCCAGACCGCGCCTCCTGCCATCTAGAACCCCAGAGCTTCCAGGGCCTAGGCGGCCCCTGGACCCTCGCCTTAAATGCTGGGATAGTCGCTAAATCTCACTCTTTCGGAAATTTTAAAGTTGAGAGGTTTGTAAGCCATCCAGTCACATTTCGACGACCCATTTTGAGTTGTTGTTGTTTCCAGTTTATCCATTACGATTACGGACCATGCTGCCAAGGATGGCCGCACTGAGGTTGTGTGCAAATATATAACTTGAAACTGAGACGAAGTGGCCGGAATCTTCAGAATGAATTTAGATATTTAGCTTCCGGGAAATTCTGTATTAATTTTTCAAGATATTCTTATTCCTGTTTCTGATAAAATGTCCATAATGTCGCTTACAGGAATATGTACAGTACAAGGCAGAAATAACTTGCTCATAAACGCGAGTGAAAAAAAACATTTTCGCGACTATAATTTATTAATCGCAGCCGGAAAACTCACCTAAATCGCGCAAAAAACAAAAGCATAATCGCGACTGAAACGCGTACGGTCGACGCGTTTCAGTCAAGATTATGCTTTTGTTTTTTTTGCGCGATTTAGGCGAGTTTTCCGGCTGCGATTAATAAATTATAGTCGCGAAAATGTTTTTTTTCCCTCGCGTTTATGAGCAAGTTATTTCTGCCTTGTACTGTACGGTGTCTTTCCACCTCGTTGTTGTTTTCGGACTAGGATTGATTGCCGCTTCTGTACCTAGTTGTACTTTTCCTTGGACACTGGCCATATCTGCCCGCTACTGAGAACGCTGTTCTGTCGGTTTATTTGTCATTGTGACGGAATCATATCACAACTTGTTTCGACAAGCAAATTGCAATCATGACGAAAGGAAAACCTGGTATGTTTGTTTTACTTAAAAGACAATTATGGAAATTTACTGAATCCTGCAGTGTTTGTTGTCAATTATTTTTCTTGCTGATGTTGAAATTCAGTCGCCTGCGAAGCTTTTCAGGAGAGTGACTGAAACACTCGCCAACACTCACCCGACGCCAAATTCAGGAGAGTGACGAATCACTCGCCTTTGATTTACTCCTCGGGAGGCCTGTAATATCTGTGCTTTAGCCAGAAAATGTCGTCCTAAAAATAACTGGATATAAAGGTTAAACCCAATTTTCATTAAACATGTAATTGACGGAGACCTCTCAGTAAAAACAGTATTGCACAAGATTGTTTCAGACTGGAATATATCTTGTTTTGAGACTAACAAGATTTATTGGACATAATTTTGCACCTTATTTACACAAGGTTTGATTAATAGTTTGTTGTCCGTGCATTTTATGCAAATTTACCTGAACAGATATGCCACACACCTGCCAGGGACAGTGGGGAATTTGCCTTCAGTTCCCGCTAGCGGTATTGCCAAAAATCTATAATCCCGGTGCCACCTGGTGGTGAGCTCTAGCACCATTATAAACAAACATGGTGATGGGTTTGCATTCTGATTTTCGCACTCCAGATTGAGTTTTGATACAAATCATAATTATTTACCATAATTATGCAGTATAATACCATACTTCAGGGATGTATTTTCTTCAAGAAAATTTGCAGTCTTTCCGGGGTTCATACACCTGGAAAGCCCTTAAAAACTCCTGGAATTGAATTGCTAACCTGGAAAGTACTGGAAAATGCTTTAAATAAAGTTAAAGTCCTGGAAACTCCTGGAAGAACTACACTTTCATCTTCTGGGAGAACCAGCGATCTGATGCCATGCGTTGCTGTGCTAAAATTTGTTACTGAACCTCATTAATTTGCTCATCTTTGACTCCTGGAAATTAAAATTATTGACCTGGAAAATCCTGGAAAACTCCTGGAATTTTGTCTTGCTGTTTTAAGTGCTTGAATCATGTCTTTCGTGTTTTAGGAGTTTGATCCACACTACCACACCATCAGCATCACACTCCTGAAACAGCACTCGCCAAATTTAATTCTCCCTATGTTATATAACCTGGAGGAGTGTGATATCACACTCCTGAAAATCTTTCTTAGAAGTTTAGCAGTGTGAGTTATAGTGCTCCTGCTATTTTTAAAAAGGAAAGACGGAATATGTCTTAACTGAGATGCAAGTCAGAAAAAGAGGTCTCAGCTGGAGCCAAACATTCTTTCTTTTTACAAAGAGAACTATTAATATTCCGACATGCATACACCTACAGTACATGACTTTGGTGTTGGTTACATGAGCAGTGAGTAAATAACTCTGCTGCAAGGAAATCTCTGGAGTGGATACCAAACAGACATGACAGATGGGATCATACACTAAGCTGATCACTACCCATGAAGCTTCAACATTGAGCCATATGCATTCTATTTGTTAGGTCATTTAATATGATGGTGGATTCCTTGATCTGATGCCAATGTCAGTTGGTGAAGCTAAATTTCCGAATCCTATGTTACAGATGTGAAACTCTCAGCACCAGGGCTAATCGGACTTTGATCTTTAATTTCTGGTAAACAACAGTTAAAGGTTGTGATAGGGTTCCCTGGGGCACTTCTATGCCATACTACCCTTCTCATGCTAGGAATACATCACACTAAGACCACATAGGTCACCAGACATGTAAAGTCGTTTATGGACCCATTTATCCACTAGATATCTCTTACTAAAGACCCAGGTGTCCAATCACCAACAGGGGGGCTTTAATGGCTACATCATTCTGTGTTTGATGATCCCAGACTCAGGGAGTTTGGCAGAGCTGAGAAGTTAAATCCCATCAGTTTAGCTTCCCACTGTACATGTGTAATCTCCATTACCATCCTTCCATGACAAGGTGCTCTTACACTATGCAAGAGGAACAGATCCGGGCTTTAGTTTACCCTAATTTGGGCACACACTTTGTTCGGCGCGACAAAAAAATTTTAGGCAGGGAAATGTGCCCAAATTAGTGAAAATAATGCAAAGCCTCCAAATTCTGGCAAAATAGGTAGGCTTTATCGCAAATATGGAACTTAATTGATGAGGAATCTCCTTGAACATAACTGAACATTGATTCTATTGATTCTGAAATTTTTTTTTTTTTTTTTTTTTTTTATAATTTTTTTTTTTTTTTTCAAATATTATTTGCTCACTATTATAAATTTGGGCGCATCCTAATTTGGGCACAATGTTTAACATTGTATCAAGGGGGTAAATCTAAAGTCCTGCAGATTGATCAGTATGTAGGATTGAACAACAAGGATATATCGTAATATTTTCCATGGTAACCCATTAAACTTCTTATGGTAACCTGTATACATTATGCACATTCAGAGACATGTTAATACATGATAGGAAACCCATTTGTGTCTTCTTAAATCAAGTTAGCGTAACTTCTAGCCAACCCAGATCAGCCATCCATCATAACATAACATCTCTGGGACAGATTACATGTTTGTGTGAATGATTGTGACTGGTCCTCCTGTTTGGCCCATATTTTCGCGGGTCTAAATCATGACTATTCTTGGCCGCTCTTTCATGTAAGTTTCTGTTGTTCAGTCTTTGGTATTATTGAAAAGCCACCTGTCCACATGTAGACTCATTGTTGTACCCAGAAACTCCTGTTATACCCAGAAATTCTACATGTACTTTGTTTCAGGAAACTTGCATGAAAGATGCCCCCTTAGCCCTAGTTGAGTCATTCTGGACTGGTCATTCTGTCTCTGCAGTGTTCATTGCATATACATTGTAGATATGCATGTGTTGTATAACCTGACCATTTTTTTAGTGATACCAGAATTCTGCATTGCTCAGTTCAACTCATTCTCCCAAAGTCAGGGTTTGTAACCCCAAAAACTTACTTGAGCTGGGTTTAATGGTGCAACACAGACGCAATCAGTCTTTATCAATTTTGATTGACACAGAGAGCATTTATCTGCATACATGAGAAAGATGGAAAATACATATAGTCAGGAGTCAAATTTCACACCTGTCCAATTTGCATGAGACATCGAGTGAGATGGTAAAATTTTTTTTTTCATTTTTCCCATTGCAAATTCATATTTTCTCAAAACCCTTCAAAATGAGTGCAATAAAATAGCAACAGGAAGTGAACTAATCTAATCGGGCCTATATAATTTATGCAGCATAACAAAGCCAAAGAGAAACATTATAATTTTATGTCATTAGCATGTTCAGGTCACTGCTGAGAGAAGACAGGTAGAAATTGGTCTTACCTGTCACCTGAGATTGTCTTGTTTATAGCTGTACTTGTACTCCACTTCATTTGATAATGGACGATTTGACAGGCCAAGAGCGCATGTGCACAAAAGCTGCACTCTGCATTTTTGGGCTTGCATCTTGGATTACATGCATTTTCGGGCTTTCATCTTGGATTACATGCATCTTCGGTCTTTCATCTTGGATTATACATATATGAGTGATACAGTTCTTCACCTTCTACATGTATATATGTAAAGAGAAGATATCCATATTTTGTTGTCTCAACTTGAAATACATTGTACATGTGCAATTTCATGTCACTATGATGATTATATTATTATTTCCAAATGTAGCGCAAGAAAAAACAAATTGATTTACTTTCAGATAAAAGTGAAGTTGTCTGGATCGGGCCAGGATATAAAAGCTGAAGTTTCCTTTGATGGTCGACCAGATATTAAGATCAGCGTCAACCCAGTCAATCCAAACCAAGTGAGTTCAGATGGGTATAATCTGCATGAAATATCATAAATGTAGCAGTGATATTACATGTCCGTAAATGATACATGTATATACATGTATGTTGAAATGTCCATAAACAAAATCCGGTTACAAAAATGTCTTTAAATAGATCAATGGATGGAATGTCCATAAGTTTGGATAATTCGTCCATAAATACAATGTAGATTAGGTGATGCATAATTGGACCAGCCGTATGAATCTATAAATAATCATCCTACACCATCCTATGAGAATGCCCCATAAATAGATTGTGAAGGATATGTCTATAAATGGTCCAGTTGGATAAAACACCACAAATTGATGACCTGAATGAAATGTCCATGAGTGATTACCTGGAAGGAATGTCCAAAAATGATGGCCTGAATGAAATGTCCAGGAATGATGACCTGAATGAAATGTCTGTAAATGATTACCTGAATGAAATCCATAACTATTGACCTGAATGAAATGTCCATAAATAGATGAGCTGAATGAAATGCCTCTAGATGGATAGATAAAGTTGAATTAAATACTTCTGAATAAATCTGTATAAAGATACTTAAGGATACTGAGCCGTCCTCCAGACACATTTACACACCCCCTAGAATTTGTCTTTATACAGCTAAAAGTGTACCTGCTATGGCAATGTATGAACGTGTTGAAAGCGCATTTCTTAAGGTTTCCAAATCTATAATTGTGTTTACTGTAAATCTGTAGGTTTTGAAGATATTCGAATTTAAAAAGAAAATAATTTTAAAAAATGAACCTTTGTTATTAAATGGCTATGTTCAAAAAAAGTATTTAAAGGTTATACCAAATGACTCTATACTACTTTGCATTAAAACATACCCGGTAGTGTTCCAAACGGCAAATTAGTATTTTTTTCTTGAATAATGTCGTCGAAGTGGATTTTAGGACACGAATAGCACACATGTGGGAGAAAACGTATTGGAGCCATGACCTCCGGTGCATGACGTCACAACCTGATTACGATTGCGCCGTAAACGTCATAGTCTATGACGTCGGGCGTTGTTACGAAAGATTCACCCAACTGTGGGAGTTCTAGCGTGACGTCGCTGACATTTTAACGTCACAACAGGCATTTGACCGACATCGTAATCAGGTTGTGACGTCACAGGTCAAGCGATCACAGCTTTCGCCGTTTTGAAAGGGGCGTGAAATTGTCGCAGTTTACTGCTGCTATTTCCAACCTTGAGCAGTTTGAAAACATACAAAAATGTAAAACAAGTCTATATAATCACCTCTATAACAATTTAGCACAAAAAAGTAGCAGATTTTGAGACCATTTTGTATAACCTTTAACTTATTGTAACTTACATCATAATTTCATGTAGAAGACAATTCCAACAGGAAATCTCAGTTTTGTCAATTTTGGTCTAGTTCTTATTCTATTGACATTTAATTCAACTTCAAAGTTTTAGTTCGAAACTGTGAGTTGCTCGATCTTGTAAAGAAATATTCCATTAAATGTCAGTAGAATGAGAACTAGACCGAAATTGATCAAACAAAGACACGGATTTCATGTTGGAATTGTCTTCTATAGGAAATAATGAAGTGAGTTATGGTAAGTTCAATACTTCTTTGAAAATAGCATTTAAAAAATAAAAATAAAAATTTTAATTAATTTTATTTAAATCCAAATATCTTCGCAACCTATAAGTTTACAGTGAACAAATTTGGAGTCCTTGAGAAATTTCTTTCAAGAAATATACACATTACCATGGCTCTGAGGCATACTTTTAGCTGTATAAAGACAAGTTCTAGAAGGTGTCTAAAAGTGTGTACAGGAGGGCTCAGTGTCCTTAAGTCACACTACATTCATAGCTATATGTAAATGTAACTGTTTACATGTATAAGCTGACTGTACAATTTATACCTACAGGGTGTATACATAAACCTGGAAAATATGCATGTTACATATACATATGTAAATGTGTGAACTATTTGACCTTTGACCTTGTAGGCCCATGATGACTTGGTGGATATGGGGGTGTCAGAAGAGGTGGTCAGGAACACCATCTGTATGGCTGTCACCGAAATAGCTGTTTCTCATTTCTGCAGTCCGCAGATTTTTTTAGCGCATAGTCTCCCCGGCCAAACTGAACCACATTTCCAACAAGTACAGGTTCAGGACCAGCTCGCTGCTGTACGTATTTATAATTTGTATGGTGTCCATATTAAACAGTAGTGCCAGTGAATATTGTCAAGGTCCTCCAGCATTGTAGTCTTCATTTGAGAAGTTCATATTTGCTGTACATGTTTGAATTGTCAATTGAGATTTTGAAAATCATGAGAGAAAACCACATCATGAATGAGGTGCAAGTTCATTACAGTGATGGGGAAAGAGGTGTGGAGTGGGGGTGTGGGAAGGAAGCCATTGATATTAACTGCCAAATACGGAGAAAACCTAAGAATCAGAGTGTTTTGCATTACCCGTTCAATGACATTTATCATTATAAAGTTGGAAGAGAGAGTGATAAAGGAGGAGAGTGACTCCTGCCAATATTAGCAGTAAGCGTGGTGTTGATCAACATTTTGACATACTTTAATATTCGTGTTATTGACAGGATGACCTGCAGTATTTAAGCTAAACAGTGAATCTACCAATTCTCCCAATTTACTCTTCTCATTGGCAGAGGGTAAACTTGAATTTGGCGACATCTTGATTAACGGAAATATTCACTTGTATACACATTAATACCCTGCAAACAGTATAGAATTTGCTACATGCTTTCTTTGGTTTGTTTCTAGTTCAAGACCTCTGAGCTATTTGCCGCACCGCCGAAGCCTCCTAGGGCCGCGGGAGACAAACGACTCCTGGTGAAAGTCATCAAAGCCAGTGGATTAGGAGGAGGGAAGGATTATGGTATGAGAGTCAGGACAACCATCTAACATTTCTCATAGCAGCCATTTTCTTCCACAGTCCGGACAACCATCTAATATTACTCTTAACTGTCATTCTCTTCATCTTAGATATTGTTTGTAATTGCCATTCGGGCTAATTCCCCACTTGCACAATATTCAAGTTAATCTTTTATAGGATTCATATGCCTCCTGGAAAGTCCTTAAAATTCCTGGAATTTAATTGCTAACCTGGAAAGTCCTAGAAAATGCTCAAAAATAAAGCTAAATTGCTGGAAGAAATGCAATTTCGTCTTCTGGGAGAACCACCGATCTGATGCCATGCGTAACTGTGCCTATTTGTTCTTCATGAACTTTGTTAATTTACTCATCTTTGTTGCAAGTTATTGCACCAAGGACTCTTGGAAAATTAAAATTATGGACCAGGAAAGTCCTGGAAAACTCCTAGAATTTTTTCCTGCTGTAAGTATATGAACCATGCTTCAACCATAGAGCTGCTCCGATAGCACTGACAGATTAATGAGACTGCGCTTCATTATACCCCCCGACACGTAGTGTAGGGGGCGTATACTGGTTTCAGCTTGTCCGTCCGTCCGTCCGTCCGTACGTCCGTCCGTACGGATGTCTGTCTGTACGTCCGTCCGTAACATTTCGTTTCCGGAGCATAACTTGACAACCGCCAGTTGGATTCCTCTCAAATTTGGTATGCAGCTACCATACCATGAGACCTTGCTTGGGATTGCGTTTGGCGCATGTGCGTCTACAGGTGGCGCCACCTAGGGTCATTCCGTAACATTTCGTTTCCGGAGCATAACTTGACAACCGCTACTTGGATTCCTCTCAAATTTGGTATGTAGCTACCTTACCATGAGACCTCGCTTGGGATTGCGTTTGGCGCATGTGCGTCTACAGGTGGCGCCACCTATGGTCAAAAGTTTCTCATGTCAGTCCGTAACATTTCGTTTCCGGAGCATAACTTGACAACCGCTACTTGGATTCCTTTCAAATTTGGTATGCAGCTGCCATACCATGAGACCTCGCTTGGGATTGCGTTTGGCGCATGTGCGTCTACAGGTGGCGCCACCTAGGGTCAAAAGTTTCTCAAGTCAGTTCGTAACATTTCGTTTCCGGAGCATAACTTGACAACCGCTACTTGGATTCCTCTCAAATTTGGTATGTAGCTACCTTACCATGAGACCTCGCTTGGGATTGCGTTTGGCGCATGTGCATCTACAGGTGGCGCCACCTAGGGTCAAAACTTTTTCTTGTCGGTCCGTAACATTTCGTTTCCGGAGCATAACTTGACAACAGCTAATTGGATTCCTCTCAGATTTGGTATGTAGCTACCTTACCATGAGACCTTGCTTGGGATTGCGTTTGGCGCATGTGCGTCTACAGGTGGCGCCACCTATGGGCAGAATTTTCTCAGTTGGTCCGTAACATTCCATTTCTGGAGCATAACTTGACAACGGCTGATTAGATTCTTCTCAAATTTTGTATGTAGCTGCCATACCATGAGACCTAGCTCAGGATGTTGCATATGCGCCTACAGGTAGTAAGTTTAATATTTCACTTCCCATTTACTTCCTTTTCCTCTTCAATATGGTTATCCAGATGACAGTAATTCGCCTATCTGTTGCAACAGCCCATTTCAAGTCTACACGGTTCTAGTGGTAACAACAGTTAGGTAAAACACAATATGCCTGCATAACCCCATTCTCAACAATCATTATTAACATCAATTTTCTGAACAATCCATTAAACTCATCTGAGTATCGTCACGACACATGCATAGACAATCCGTTAACCGCACTCCAACCGAGCGAGGTCTCATTGTCAACTAGTTACATACTGTGCCGCCACTCATAACATGTATACTTATATTCCTCTACAAATACTCGTCAATTCCTATCAAATGTGCATCCGGGGGGTATCTTGTAAGCATGCTTACTGATGATTTCCACTGCCACAATCCCATTCAGCTTACTCGTGAAACGTTAACCACCCCCATGTATCTATGCCCTTACGGGGGGTATCTTGTAAGCAGCCTTACTGATCATTTTGATCAAATGTGTGCATCCCTCAGACTATGCTCTAGTTCATCCAATCTCTTTCCTAACGCTTTAATCTAGGAAATATTTTTAATCAATGATAACTGAACTGTTTTCGACCTGAAGTTGCCAAGACTATCATACAAGTAAGCATCGCCCTTTCTTGGAGGAGTGAGATAATCTGATCCATATATACTAACATGTATTTACACCCGTTATCAATAGTTAAAAAACCCACCCCATTTTCGAAATATGAAAGATGGTGGATGAAAGAATTGCTGTGAACTGTCTCAATGCACCTGCCGGTTATATCAGCACAGCTCTACGGTTAAAGGATTGACTTGAACTTTGTGCAAGCGGGAGATTTCCATCCTCCTTGTAGTCACACCCTGTTCCAATATTCAGAACAGGAATCAGAGTATAAGTTCATTCCATCTCTTCAGAAAGTTTTGTGCCATAGAATAATGTTGACCTACAAACAAGTGCATTTTGCAGACCTGGTGTGTTCACATTGTGCTGTTAACTTTCAGCTTTTGTGTCTTCCATATTGATTATGATATATCCTCTCAATATAATAATTATTCTCTTAACAGGAACAATGAACCCTCATTGCTATTTGTTGGTGGATGGACCGGATCAGCAGTACTCCACCAGCACATCCAAAAATACAGCAAATCCTTTCTGGGACGAACACTTTCTATTGTAAGTTGAATCTACACGTTACTGTATCATGTCAGTTTTAGGATGGTCATAAAATATTCATGAATTGTTTCAGAAACGGCTTCGTTTACATTGCCCGTTTATCACTCTCCGATATGAAGATATGAATGGAGATGAATGTTTTTAAAGTCTGTGTGTGCAGTTTGACAAAAACATCTGGTAATTTGGTTGGACATGAGATAAATGGACATGCCTACTGTCCACCATTATTATCTTATACAGCCCAATTGACCATTGTCCACATGAATATCACCCTATTTATTATGACATCGCTGTATGCAATTAAACCAGCATTATGGAATAAGTCGCATTTCATCTAAGACATTGATAGATAATAAATATCATGGAGAAATGGTGGTCATATTGCAGATTTCAGATTGTTGTACATGCTGCAAAAAAAGGGTCAACTGTTGAATTTTTACAAGCACCAAGGTACAGTACACTACAATGTATTCTGGAAGTCGCTAAAATGCTCCAAAATAAACAAGGTTTTTCACACAGAAATTTGAGATAGACAGTATGTATCGTTGCTGTGAACAAGGTATATGTGGATATATTGTCATAAATAGGGGGTATACACATATACGTGACTCAGTAGGAGTTGGATGGGCGTATAAATGGTGTCAAAATATGGTACTGTTTAATATTACTCTGAGGTGAACAAATCTAAAATTGTTGAACCTTAGTTACGTAGTATGGACTTTCCATATATAACTCCAATAGAAGTAATGAGATCTTTGCTGTATTTTACACTATCAGTTATTTGTGTTTTCAGTGATGTAACACAGTTGTCCTCTGGAGTGAGGTTTGAGCTGTTTGACACGGTTCCAGAACCAGGCAAGTTATTAGTGATAATACTGTTGAGAATGGCTCACCTTATGTTGCTGTACCTTCATGTTTGTTATATGTGATTGGCAGATATATTTTGAAGA
The DNA here is from genome assembly GCA_036873755.1 of Hanleya hanleyi. NCBI lineage: Eukaryota > Metazoa > Mollusca > Polyplacophora > Lepidopleurida > Hanleyidae > Hanleya > Hanleya hanleyi. Next base: position 25,232 of record JAVTVY010030151.1, on the reverse strand, counting down.
AAGTTTAATTGATTGCATTTTGATAAATGAAGTGATTACAGTTGCACAGTGATTTTGGTAGGCCTATATACTTGTACTGTTATGATGCCAAATGAAGACAAATCTTGAAAATTGGTGGATTATTAGATGAAATGGGCATAGAAATTCCAGATTTTTATTATATTACCATTTGTGGGATCTTGCTTTTGTATTTTTAGAAGAGTTCCTGGGCCAAGCTGTAGTTGCAATGGATGACTTAAAAAAGACGCCAAGTAGTCGACATATACTTCCGCTCCAAATACAACATGAAGGGGTGGATTATATCACTGGATCTGTCACAGTGGAGGTGGGTGTTCAGCGGGACATTTTGAAATCTGGTCTTAATTTTACTCGATTTCGTACTGGCTTGAATTTGGTGAAACATTTCAGAATAAGCTCATTTGCAATGTTGAAAGAGCTTCACTTTCTGTCGGTGTAGAGCCAGGGCTCGAAATAGGAAAAATCTGATGACCTGCTATTTTTCCCACCAACAAAAATTGCGTGTCAGATGTGATATCACCAGTTAATTGTAGCTTGTAAACATCAAAAGTGTAAAGGTATCCTGCCCTTATGCACACTTTTGAAACCCGTTTTGAGATGGTTCTGCAGTCTAAGTTGTCATGTACCTCTCTTGTTGTGAAATACCCAGACAACATCACTGCATTTCAAGGGTATGATGGCAGACATCATCTACATTTTCTACATGGCCTGCTAGCCTATATCCAAATTTTAGCCAGTTTTCAGCCATTCGCAGGCCACCATTTCAAGTGCTGAGAACCCCTTTGAACTCTTAACCATTTAAATTTTAATTGGCATGGATTACTTGGTAATGTTATATAACATAACTTGAACTGTCTCTAACGGTTTGATCCCTGGTGTATTTGCAGTTTTTGTTCATGGACCCCGCTGAGGCTGATTTTTTAGGGCCAGCCGTCGCTTCCACCAATCAGATGGTGGATGCTAACGTGTCACCAAAGCGACGGGTGGAAACGAACAGAACGGTGACACCAGGGGGCACTGTCATCACCTCCACAACCATGGTCACGGAGAGACCACAGAAAAATGTGAATGGTGAGATCTGAAATATCATTATCTGTTTGCTCTTCCCTTCAATGTGATAACAACCTTTGTGTATTTATAATGATCATCCCAATTGCAATATTATAATCTAAAGTTGTAAGAATTCGATAGTTGTTCAATGGCTAAAAATTGATAGTCAATACATCAAACTTCAATCATCTAATCATCTTCGTATTGTGTACAGTACTTGATTCATTGAATGCATGCTACTAACCAATTTTCTAAGTTTTCTCATTGTTTTTCTGTTACCTGTGACTATTAACAGTCAGAAAAAAATAAGCATTTTACTGCTAAACTGTTCTGTTTTTGCAGTTTATTACAATATTTTCTAGATTTGTGTGTTGAAACATACTTTTAATCACCTCACCATTGGGGAGGTATTCGAAAGGAGACAACTTTTGATCAATGCTTCTCACCCACTGGCCTTGCTAACTGTATATGACGATAACATGATTGCATGCGTGTGGACTGTGTGTTATTTGGAACAGGAAGCCCTGGTCTGTTTGAGACACGGCATACACCGCCCAGCATGTCCGCCTCAGCCTCCCGATCATCACTTAATCTGGGCTTACACCCTGATCGCTCGCTCTCGGCATCGTCAGGTGAGAAGAGCTGTGTTTTTAACACTTTATCATCCATAAGTTTTTCCATGATATTTTTCAAGGATTATTTCAGAAACTATGCATCATGGAAATAATTGTCAAAACACGAGATCATACATTCATTATTATAATCTTGTTGCATGATGGTCATCCCATTCCTGATCACATGAACCAATCAAAATGCTTCATTTGGGGAGAAGTTCCATGATGCATCAGTGTTGCTGAACTTGTCCATTGTGTCTGTTTGTGCCTGGTCGACATTCCCAGGTACATATGCTTCTAGTGAGTCTGCTAGCCATGATAGTTTGAAATACTTTCTTTAAATATTTTTTGAATTTGAGGGAAAATTATGACAAATTAATCGATTTGGTGCTACAGTGCTGTTTGAATTGAAATTAATGATGTCAGTGGTAATTCATAATTGAAAGTATTGTAGAGAGATAAAGACAGCGGACTTGGATCAAGACCAATCTTATATTAAAATGTCAGTAAATACAGCAAAATGTCAGTAAACTTTCTAATAATTCCAGGATGACCAATTTATTAGAATATATTGATGAATGATATAAAAAAAAAACACAGTATCTTAACTGTGAAGTTACTCCTACATTTAGATGATCAAATGTATTTGGGGTGATGCATGTTAAAGGTGAAATGCAGAGGTTTTTAGATTCTCCTTTTTACCCCTCGGCCATTTTGGCCTCGGGGTATTGTCGTTGCCATGTACGTCCGTCCGTCTGTACGTACGTCTGTCCGTCCGTCCGTACGTACGTCTGTACATCCGTCCGTTACCGCATTTTAGGCGAGACCGCTCGAGAGACAACCACCAAATTTTCAACACTTACTTATCTAGTGCTATTAAAGTCAGACGCCTATTAATTTCTATTTCTGTCCTGTATCCCTGAATGTAACCAACTATATCTGCAGAACTGTGTTCAGTATAGCTACTATATTTTGGAAACTGATTTATATTGCTGTATTCTACAAGCCAACAAAGGATTACTCGCCTCAGCTTATGGAATTGTGCCCCTTTCGGGTCTAATAATCTTCGATTTTGTTATCTGTAGTTGAATGTACAAGTTATATCTGCAGATCCGTGTTCGGTACAGCTTATTCGTCTCGGTTCTTATTTTACAGAGTGCTAAGTCAGATGCCTATCGAAAGTGGCCCCCCTCGACCCATATTTTACAGAGTTATGCCCCTTTACAGATATATAATTTTTCTATTTCTGTCCTATATGCCTGAATGTAACCAACTACCGCTATATCTTGATCATCTCACATAGAACTATCTCTTCCCCAATTCACACAACACATGGGTCTCAATCACTTGGGGAAAGCCGAGGGGTTTTGATTAGATCAATCTCATGTTAAATTTTATATAGGTTGAATAATGATAGAAATAGGGGTCTATATACTTTGCTTGGTTTAATCTGATGTATTTTTTCTGCTAGAAGCTTTTAAAAAGTTGGTACCTCAAGCCCAACTGAAGTCTGATTTGCAAACCATCATCGCTTATCTCTCCTTGATTGTGACATCACGTCTGACCAGCCTTCCGAAGATTGACATCTGGCCCGATGGTCTAATGTGATGTCACGAACCAGTGTCAAACAAGGGTAGACAAGCGATGCGGGTTTCATTTATAAAATCGGCCTGGCTTGAGATTCCAACTTTGGAGCACTTTTCTAAAGCTACTGACAGACAAAATACATGTACTTCAAATAAAACCAAATGAAGTAAATAGGATGACAGTTCCAACATTAACTAATCCATGAAGAACAGAAACAGGAAAATATGAAAACCTTCGCATTTCACCTTTAATAGGGTGATTGAATTGTTATGAGTTTTTATGGTAGCTCTAATGAAATCATCACAAACTATGTCAACAAGCCTGAATAGATATTCATGCAGGCCTTGCTTTTCGATGGTTATCCTGATATCAGATTCTCGTAAAGGTACCTGTAAATCTGATGTACCAGATACCAAAATAAAAACCTAAAAAAACAAAAATGAAAATGGGCACATATTGTTTCTCTGTATTCCAATTGCATGAATGATACAACCTGCTTATGACAAGACAAATGAGTAAACTATCATAAAATTAAATAGCAATTATGTTTATAAACTATTCATGCTTTTAAAATTATTTTGCTAATTTGGATACCCATCCACAGAGTTTGTGGGATACCCACAAATGGATACCCCTGAAAATTGACGAACACCAAGGCCTGATATGTAAGGGTGAGCTCCAAAAAATGTTCACCTGTGGTGTTTTTATTTATTCATCTAATGTTATAAATTTAATGTGTATATGAATTTAACACATGAACGATGCTTCATCTCTGCACTATATCCTCAGACGCATACAAGTTTAGATAAATAACAAAACCACAGGTGGACATATTTTTTGGGCTCACTCTTTTTATGTAACTTCCTGAACTTGAGCACAGTGTATGTACATGTATATTTGGATGAACTCCTAATGAAAGTATTCCCATGACATCAGTTTGTAGATCTCCTACTGCAGTGGGATTAAAAATGTGGTACACAGCTTTTATGCACATGGCTATCAGCCAATCAGCACTATCCTTTGCTAACGAAGGAGAGTGGATTCAGGATGTCACAGCTGAACTGGACCTGAATGTTCTATTCAATTAATTAACATGTCCATTGTTCTATAATATGAGATATACTGGATGCATTTTCCGTCTATCTCGTATGCGGATACATGATTCGTTTCTTGATCAAAATTGACAAAAAACCGAACATGTGTGTGTGTCGCAGTTTTCAGCCCAAATCAGGCAGGGGGTGTCCCACCGACAAACGCTACCAATGGGAGAATGAATGTAGGGTATGCTCAGTGATTTTCATTGGCTACTCTTCGACCAGAACCCTCCAAGCCAGATTTTTCCTTCGGCTGCTCCTTGTCAAATCTTGTTTGGATATACCTCAATAAATTAATGACGATAAACTTTGCTCATCAAGATAATGCATTGAGGTACCTTCTCAGGGGTCGAAATACTCAAAATATTTTACCTGTCACATGAGACAGGTGGCCAAAAAGTTTAGCTGTCCCTTTTAAGAATTACCTGAACATGCAATCATGTAAATTGCCGAGTACATGTAATTCAAGATTAATGACAAAGCTACATGTTGCAGGCTACCAATAAATTAATGACACTTTGATTCCATGCACTAATTTGCAGATGTTTTGAATGAATTTTTCCAAAGATATATTCTGAACACCAAAAAAACTTACTGGCTACCTGTCACTGGAGACAGGTACTTTACTTCTCTACCTGTTGAAAAATTGCATGTCGGGGACAGGTAGACGGGTGTAAAAATGTTCACCTGCTGGAGAACCCAACAAAACTGTCTGCTGCACATTGATAATGTATGAGGTATAATGGTAAACGTTTGTCTTGAAAAGCCAGTCAGAATCCTTGATCATTCCAATCTGTCGGAAATGTTAACTACTCCGCTTATTGCTACAGTAATATGGAAAAAGTTTCTGGTGACTTGTTGTATGCAGATTGCATAAATAATGTGTTGTCCACTAATTGACCCAAGATTTGTTTTTGTTGCAGTTTCCTGTGTGTTTTTGTCTGTTTGATGATCTTCTGTGTGTAACCCTCCAGTGATGAATTTCCGATCCTGTGATGCGCAGCATTGCCTCTTAATTGTCCTCTATAGCCGCATTGTTCTGCATGATGTGCTTGATCGCAATTGGTAGTCCAATCAAAAGTCTCCTGTTGCATGGATATACTAACTCTGAACTTAGCCAAACAAAAATTCTGTTGTATGGGCTTACAGTATGTATGTCAGATGTGGTTGATCCCCTAAAAAAAAAGCCAAAGTTGGTGTAGAAATGAATGGGAAAATTTGCAAAAATGAAATTTCACAACCCCATACCCTTAAATTGATATAAATGTTAATCATGAATTGACTGCGCATTGATGCCTGCTGTGTTACTCCTGGCATATATTTCAGGTTCATTTTTTCCTATTCCTATACTATGGGAAAGCTTTTTATACACCCACCCATCGGAAAAGGTTGTATATTGTGATAGCAAGTCTGTTAAATTTTGTAAGATGTACAATATCTCCAGTTCCATGTTATAGATTGACTCATGGGGCAAGAAGGAACTTTATTCATTTTGAGGTCAAAGGTCAAGAATCACTGCGACTGAAAATCATTAAACATTGTTATGTTTATCCTATAAGTGCAGTTTAGGGATTGTGATGGCGAAGAAACCTAATGATTTTTACCCCTCAGCCAATCTTGGCCAAAGGGTATTGTATGTGTGATCTGTTTCTCTTTGCTTGTTAATTCCTTTTCAAGGATTATTGTAAGGTATTCGGAATTCATATAAGATATGCAACTAGCGATGTGTCAATTGCCTATGAAGATGACTGACCTTTTTATCAAAGTCAAATTTTAGTATTGGTGATATCCTTTGAAAGATTATTACAGTTAGTCTCTCCAAATTTATACTACATATGCAACTGGTGATTAGCTAAAACCTATTTTATCAAGGCCAAATTCTAGTTGCAGTACCACGAGGGATCATGGTTAAGGCTCTTAAATTCATACCACAGTACATACATATATGCAATACATATTGAAGTTGACCTATTTCATCAAGGTCAAATTCTAGATAATGCAGTATGTTTTAAAAGTTAGGCTTTCTAAATTCATACTACCTACATCACTGATGATGCAATATTATACATGTAGCTAGACTTTTCAAATTCATGCAACTGGTGATGAGCTGGAAACATATGCAAGTTGACTGACCCTGCTATTTTCTATTCCAGCTACATGTAATTATATATACTGATATCTTCTGTAGGATTATAGCAAGAGGTTTTGCACATTCAGACCATATGTAACTGGTTTATTGAAATACATATTGAAGTTGACCTATTTCATCAAGGTCAAATTCTAGATAATGCAAGTATAGTTCTTGAAATAGTAGTTATTTGGCATATTTTTCAGTTAAATTTTTTGTTTCACATATCTCAGTTACTATTTGACTGACAGCTCTGATACTCACAGTGAATATCCCTAGTATCCCAGACATGTGCACTGTCATGTTTATTTCGCGTTACGTCATTTCTTTACAGAGTTATGGCCCTTTGAAATTTTGTGTCACTAACTTTTGTCCGGGCTAGATCTCAGTTACTATTTGACCGACAGCTCTGATACTCACAGTGAATATCCCTAGTATCCCAGACATGTGCACTGTCATGTTTATTTCGTGTTACGTCATTTCTGTACAGAGTTATGGCCCTTGAAATTTTCCGTCACTAACTTTTGTCCGGGCTAGATCTCAGTTACAATTTGACTGACAGCTCTGATACTCACAGTGAATATCCCTAGTAACCCAGAGATGTTGAGTACTACACACACACACTCGACTCTTCCCTGGAATAGATCTTCATCTATGAAGAACTATTCACCAGATCTTTACTAACTTTTCTTGAGGTATCGATCCACACAGTCTTGGATCGATATCCCTTCACAGGATTGATGACTGAAGCCGGTACTAGCAAATACTAATCGTTGAGTATTCTCTTGAATCAACATTAATACATATGTGGGTAAATAAATTTGACAGAATTCAGCAGATTTTTATGTCAACCTGTTATTCGCTGGACATATTGTGCTGAGGGGTCAAAGCACCTTTTAGGTGCAGCCTCATGTTGAAGATGACAATGACCTATTTTTTTCTATGTCAAATTCAATTTTTATGATATTTTATGAAGGATCATAGCTGGTCTTTCAAAACTTGTGTCTGGGTTTTGTTTCCTGCAACCAAAGGTGTGCATATGAGTATATTGAAGCCCAAAATGGTCTTGTTAACTAGTGGTATAGGACAAACTTCCGAAGTTGCCAAAATGATCAACAATGTATATAGTCCTTTCTTGAAATAGTAGGTTAATTTGTGCATATTCACCATATTTTTACCAGTTAGGCCACACCAATGTTATTTTTTGTTTCACGGGTGGATTTTATTTTCTTTTTTTTTCAAGGTAACTGGTTGGAGGGGATAATAGAAATGAAAATAAAAAACTCAACGTTTGAAGTTCACCCCTTTCTCTCTTCAGGTGGATGCATTTCCACTCATCTGGCCCTGTCCATAATAGCAAAATAGTATTGCCTCCAATCTTAAAAAGAAATAAAATCTGCACCGTAAACAAAAAATACAAATTGATGTGGCCTTAACACTAGCAAATAATATTCCTCATAGTATAAGCATAGGCAGGAATGGAGAAGTATGAACCAGAAATTTACTCCAGGGGTTATAATGTTCACAGCAGGTCCCACATCAGTTCACCTACTGTTTAACATGTATGTCGGGAAAGGGCATTCTTGTGTTTAATATTGCGGAAGGATCTTCAGTGCTGATGAAATGGCACTATTATCCTACACCATTCCATATTCTTCAATCTGTTTCTACATTGCGTATTTTTGTGTCAAACTTTGAGAAGTAGTTTACCATTTCCTTTCAAAATCATCATGCAAAATGCCATTTTTCTCTTGCCCTCCATTAACTGAAGAGCTTCAATTTCAGAGGGAATCCGTCCAGGAGTGGCTGTATCCCGACCATTAAACGAAAAGCTCGGCCCACAGGCTATTACGAAGCAGAGTGGCTTGGTAAGTCTATGCAACACCTCTGCATGACCTCTTTTACTCCCCTTGAGTGACTAGTTCGGATCTTGAATATTTCTTCCAGAACTGATAATGATAAACGGCGTCGAGTCCGTAGCAGAGACTGCCATTCGTGAGCTGATGGAGAAGTCTAGACGCCCGCGGACGCCAACTAAAATGAGCACGCTGATTATCACAGGGGTGAAACGGGTAAGGAAGGAGGATATGCCAGATGAAGACGATGCTGGTTTCTGACTTAATGTACTTAATTATGAGGCCTCGCCCTGCTTGGCTAAGTTTACTCTACACTCCTAAATAGTGCACTCTGCATCCATATGATCAGTTCGTGTATTCAACAGGTAGTGCTGAAATTATCATTATCTGGAGTACATAGTCCACCTACTTGATAATGACTTCACTTTCTCTCCTGCTATGTAGACCTGAGATTCATGACGAAGTAGAGAGACTAATTGCATTAAAAACTAGTGACAAGTGACCAGTTTTGAACTGACTTCAGTTTAGATAGACCAGGCCATATGGGTGCAGAGTTCAGGCTTAGTGGGAGGAAATAGAATATAGTTGAACTGAGCTACAATGTATGCAGGCTGGATATGACGCCTTACTTGGCTGCAAGACATGCATGTGCCTGATTAGTTGCCTCAAACTTATGAATGGATAATATTTTCGGGAAATGATACACCTTGTCAATGTTTGTTTTAGTGAAAGTGGCCATTTTTGGTTTCAGAGTATTTGAATGTTTGACTTTAATGCAACATTTTCTTTATGTTCATGAAATTTCGCCCTCGATCTTAAGCCAAAATGACATTTTGTGATATTTTTGCCGTAAGATTGTATTACATACAGCAGTTTATCTCTCCATTCTGGCCTTTTGGCTGGATGCAATAGCTCACTCAGAATGAAAAGATTGTGATAAATTTCTACCACTCAAGTTTATGGATTCCCACCTGCTTTAATAGATTGTCCTATCCTGCAGCATTTGCATCTAAAATAGTTCAGCATGTTTTCCACTGTACAATTGTGTAAGTTTGTCAGTACTATATTGTCAATATTAGATGTAAAACTTGATACAATGAAATTGCATGTCATCGCTGTTTGGCGTCAATTGTGAACATCTTCAAAGAATTACGAGTTCTACGCATGTTCAGATTCAAAGTACTTCCTGTAGTCATTGCTATCGGTATTATTTTCCATGTTGACGCTGTTTTGTTAAGTTTCACCAAACTCTAATATTGGTTGGAATATTGAAAACTTAGGTTACATAACAACCAAATTACAGGCCTTCGAGCAACTCCTATATCTCCTGTAAATTATATTTTTTTTAGACTTTCCTATGTTTTCCTTTATGTAGGCCAAAACCTCCTATATTGCCTATATTGCCTATATTTTGATTTTTTCTCATGAAAACGTTCACCAATGCTCTGAAATAAGTCAAACTGGCATTAGGAAATACATTTCCAATTTTTTTTTTGCCTCCCTCCGCTTGGCAAATATGAAAACAATTAAATCTCTTTGTTGAACCAGCAGCAGAAGGGATCTCCTCAATCGCCATCACTATGACTGCATTCAGTGGAAATAATTTGATTAAACACCAGAAAACTACCAAATTTGGAACATACAATGTAGTAGCGACCTGTCTTACACTCCTTTAATTCCTATATTTGTATAAGAAAATTCCTATATTTCTCCTATATTTTTGGAAATTTCCTATATTTTCTCATATATTTTCACTATGAGCCACTTGAAGGCCTGAAATTATTCCTCACCATGTTAAATGAATTTAGATCAACCCAGTTTAAATTGTAAGCCATATATCCGCTAAATTATTGAACTTTTTCTGACATATTAATGCTTCAGCTGGGATACGGTATTCCGATCGCAGGCCTTGATCAGCATGCATGTAGGACTCTAGTGACAAATTCGCAATACACTGTTTTCAATGTCGAGATTGCATTTTTTCGCAATGTAGATATTTAAAACTGTATGTACATGTATTTCTTTGGATTTTCTGAGTTTAAACTACACGTGTTACTTAGTGGCTTATTTTCAACTGAGTACGCAAAGGAAATATTTGGATGTTTTACTATAATTCTAATTCACTGCTGAGTTATGAGAACATATTAAAGTTAGTCTCCAAATTCATATTACATATGTTACTGGTGACTGACTAGAAGCCTATCCCAGTTAACTGACCTTGACCTATTTTCAAGGTCACACAGTGTTTGTTATGATGTAACATGAACAAATACAGCTTGGATTTCCAAATTAATAAATACTATTTATACATCTGGCGATGGTCCAGAAGTGTATTGAAGATGACTGACTTTGATCCATTTTGTCACGGTCACATTCTGTTTAGTATGATATTTCATGAAGAATTCTATCTACATTCTTCAAATTTATATCACATATGCAACTGATGATGGACCTGAACCTTATTTAATATGACTGACCTTGACCTATTTTGTGAAGGTCAAATTCTATATGTTAAGTCTAAGATCTCCTAATTCATGTACCACATGCAATTGAGTGAGAATAGACCAGAAACCTGTTGAAAATGATAGACACTGATCTAGTTTTTCAAGATTATGAGATGAAGAGCTGTAAAGAAGATATATTTAGATCTAAGAATTCAGTCATTCTCTACAGAACATAGACGTAAAATTTTTCTCTTCTATGAAGGCCTTGGCAAAAACTGTATTTCTTGCATGAGAGAACTAGTCAACCCTACTAGATCACATTTTTGTTGACTTAGTTCTCAAAGTTCTAAAAATGCATCTTATGCAATGCATGTTTGCCGATTGTAGACAATAACTGATAGTCGAGGGGTATTAGGGCCCATTGGGCTGTGTTTTAGCGATGATGGTATTAATCTGATTATTTTTATGAACAATATTTTTGTTTTCATTTTCTACAGTTCTATTTTAAGAGACTGGTTATACCAAGTCCTTTCTCTTCAACAATCCATAGAAAAATTTGGATGTTCAATCAGTAAAAAGTATAAATCTCATTGATGTACATGTCTCCAGTCTCTCCAGTCAGTGCATCAGTTAGATCTGGTATTGGGACATTTCAGCGACAAGTGCCTTAAATATTGATTGGTCATTGAGAGTTTGAGTTCTTTTGTGAATCTCTGGAGATTCCTGTCAGTTAAGTTTTATGTTGTACAGACTTGCCACAGTATAAAATAAAGTGTCTTGCCATTGATATCGGAATCTGTGTTGTTGAAGGACAGAAAAAAATAATAATAATCTGCCTATTTACGAATAAATATGGGATACAGTGCTCTCTATGCAACAGGATCAATCTTGGTGTAGTTTCAGAAGACCATTTTAATGTTAACGTCATTATTACTAGCCCTAAAGATAAGTACAGCTATAGAAACATGAAAATATAACATCCTCTGTTTTCAGTATGCTTTACTAGTTGTACATATATGTATTGATCTCAATTTAGTTAGCATTTCAACATTCTTAGATTTTTGAAAAGCCTGTTATGAACGCCATTTTTCTCGTTACGTGGGGAAATGTTGTATAATTTCCGCGATGATGAAACACCTTTTGGACAATACCCAATTGGAGGACCAGGGCTTTAGAAAATGTGCTGTTACGTAGTATGCAGATACAGTTTCCTGAAAGACTGCATACATTGTCGTATGATATCAAGGTTGGTAACTCTTCAGTCCCGATTTCACTGACGATATCTGCTCAGCAATATAGCAGCAGATGGGTAATTTTGGTAGTGACAAGTTCATGATAGTGTTTGCCTGGGGTTTTTTTTTTTTTTTTTTTTCCAAAATTCATTTCTCCATTATGGTGTAATGATATCAGCTTCTGATTATGATGCCCTACAATAAGCAGTGATGATGCCCGCCTAAACCATATTGAGAAGGAGTCTACTGGCGAACATGCTGTAGGCTTGAAAGAGTTATTACCCTATTTCTTCTAATTTTTCGAACAGGATTTTTGGACTTAGAAGCAGAAAAAAATCCATCTTTATGTCAACTGAGGCTAAATACTGTGGCATGGATATGTTATTCATCCCAAGAATGGCAAAGATCGCTTGTAAAATTTGTAGAATGTTTGCAGAATTTCTCTTGACAGTAGCCTGAAGTTAAGATTTGCTGTCTGAATAATTAGAAGAAATAGGGTAACGGCTTGACTTCAGTCATACCAAAAGTTACATAGCTGGATAGCTATGTTGCTGGCATGTCGTATGTGAAATGCTGAGCTTGAAGTTAGAAGTGGATTTGGGTTGGCTTTATTGTGGATTGGTTCTTCATTTGGTTTACTTAAGGTACTTTCGATGCAGTAAGGCTATTTATAACCATAAACCAGCTTTAATAATTCCAATATTGCTTCTCTGTCTTAACATGTTCAACAGTTGGATATTTGGTGAGAGTTTTCAGCCACATGAATATAGTGTTGCTTTAGCTAGGGGTGCTTACAGCTTCTTGACATACATGTATCTACCTCACACTATCTGGGTCTGTTTTCAAATAAACTATTCTTCTTTTGGGTGTAAACAATTCTTCATTTTGGCTTTGGTCTCGGTATATCTTTTCTCATTATCTCTTAGTTTGCTGAGGCTATGATGTGAACCAGGCAGCAGCAATATACTCTTTGTCTCTTGCAAACGTCGTGATATGATTGAGAGATTGTTGAAAGCGACTTTAAATCATAATCGGACTCGCTCACTCTTTGTTCCTTGCTACTGATGATCTTAAAATGGTTTGGGAATTATTTTGTATTAATCTACATGTACATGAAATTTGGCCTTAATATTAGCTTATTAAGTATTTAAAATACTGTACATTGGAATCATTATCTCTGCATGTATATATGCTATGTTATTTTTTTTAACCCCCTTATATGAGTTACATATGAATTTAAAGCACTTGTATATATTACGACAAATCTCAGCTGCATGTCATTGATATTTTCTTTCCTGTATATTATCCTGGGCAGGTGCTTGACTTTTATTTCTCTATATATGTACATATATTTTGGGGTGACTTGTTGAGATTGTCTGGTGCATGCCGACCCCAAGTTTATTCCTAGCAATCTTTAGTTATAATTACTTTGACCCTGGTGGCATGATGGTCATTTTTATTGTGTACACACAACACTTTCTATTACACAGCGTTATATGATCTGTCAACAATGTTTAGTTTTTCAATCAAGCCTTTAGGGTTATACTTATGAAATCACTTCTTGACCTCAATACCGATTCAAGATACCTCTTTATGGATGTGAGAAAGAAAGTTGCAACAAGTCAGAATGATATAACTAATATCTGTCTCACAGTATTAGGGAACAGGATTTTTGGCAATATATCTCAATTTTTCTCAGAGTAGTGAAATTTCGCACATCATCTTAACTTTATTTGTGCATTTTTATCCTGGTATTTCATGAAAATCCAACCAAACTGTGGGTCAGATTCATAAAAAACGAAATGCCCAAATTTCATACAGATCCTGTGAGAAATTTCAATGCATGCTCTCAGAAAAATTGGTGCTGATATATTGCCGAAAATCTCTTTCCCTCGTAATGTGAGACAAACAGTAGTATGTGCTGTTTCTATGATGATAATAATGGAGTTATTTTTCTCGTCTGCACGCTTACAAATGATCAGGAAGCACATTATTCCTCCTCACCTATTCCAATAATTAAGGTATGCTTCACTGAACCTTTACAGATCGAGCTCTGTGATTGGCCAAATGTTCTTCCAATTTCCACCTCAAGCCAATGAAAATAATGGATTTCTGATGAAAATTTGAAATGACCAATCAAGTGCCTCCTAACTGGATGATGTCCCTTTATGCTTCTGGAGTTTCTATAATGATACATTGTCCAACATCTATGCTTGAGCCATGCTTTACTTGAAGTGTTAATGTCAACAGAAAATTTATTGAGCATTGTCAGCATGTTAATAATCATGATAATTGCAGCTGAGACCTTATATATTTCTGTAATTTGTTCCACTGAGCTTAGTAACCATCTACTCAAGTATCAGTTTTAAATATCTTGGGTTCCCTTGCTGATTACAGTACAATATTTGATTTGCAATTAATAATAAGCAATATGTTGACATTATTTACCTGTATTCATAGTATTCACATTTTATATTTGCTGCAATTCATCGTACACTACTTACCCCAAGTTCAAGTCTGCAGAATCATATGATAACAAGAAATATTGAATTATAACCTTGATCAGTGAAAATATATGATAATTTGCTGCTAAGAAAGAGTTCTTATATCACAGCATCACTGTTGTTGAATGTCTAGAACAACCAAATATTCAACTACATATTGGCAGCTTTACATTTTCTGAAACTTCATCCGAATTTTTGTCCGAATTTTTTTGTGGATTTAACAAAAATATTAACTATCCCTCCGCTAATTCTGAGTTGTACATGTAGCTAACATAGACTCCAGTTGGTTACCTTGTATAAAGATAGAAGAAGGCATACCTTCAGAAAATATTTTCATTTTGTCTCGTAGACCATTGAGAGCTCGCCAACAGATGAGAACCTTGACCTTGCCAGCTCACTGTCCAACACTTCATCCAGTCCTCCGGGGGCTGGAGCAACACCAGTCAAAGGTAAGATCTACAAGGATTTGACATTACATTTATATAATAATATAATAAATTCTATGATTAGGTTCTATCTTCTGCCACATCAGAAATTCCGCTTCTTCACAACAGTTATGTTTTTTAATGACCCGATTCTTTTGAGAAGGAAATGGATTAATTAAACCAGCTACATGTATCTGAAATCAAATCTCAATATCTTTGATTGGAAATTAAATTGATAAATCTGTATCAGATGATTGGATAAGTATGTATACATCAACTTCGCCAACCCATTCTTTGGTTAATGCCATGTTTCTTTTGAATGAAAGCTATGTGGTGCATAGCAGCATCACCCAGTCGCCAAGCAACCTCATGCGGAGCTGTCAACTTCCTTTGATGCGAATACATTACTGCCATTTTTAGTTTAACATGCTTATCACAAATATCATGCATGGCTTACATTAAATCCTCCTCAATATCTCACATTTTGATTACCGGTATATCTTTTATTTGTCATGTATATCATTTGCTTGCTTATTTAGTCTAACACATATTTTCTGTAGTATATATCATAGCATGGAAATTATTGCTTTCCATATCCACAGAACTAGCAATTACCCCAGACATCCTCTTACATGTAACTTGAGGATACCAGCCTGTTGCTGAACAGAGCTGAGCAAGATTCAGATTGTGCCCAAACCTCCCGTGATCAGTTACTTTTGCTGTGTGTTTTCGTATATATAAATATGTTTTCATTGGTGATACCATGAAAACAAGCTTATTGCTGGTCATTCCTCGAGCATTCAGTTTGTCTTTACTTTGGTTTCTCATTGCATTCTCCTTAACAAACATCAACATGGCTGATTACCGTCGATCACACTCTTACAATCACATTATTACAGAAAAGAAGAAAGAGTCTCTGGGTCAGAGGCTGAAGAAACGCTTCTCTCGTAAGAAGCGCGCTCACAGCGCTGATCGCATCACTTCACCAGACTACCTTATGCCACCTGACCCTAGACACATGGGTTCAAAGAGTACAGGTAACCGCCTCTCGCGGCCAAACATCTTCTCTCCGCGCGTTGTGATGTCGTGTGTGGAATGAACCAGTGTCTAGTAGTGTTCATTAGTTTCACTTTAGTGGCATGCTCTTCCAGTTTAACAATCCCGAATTTGCACTATAATTCAAATTTATCCTTAGACAATACTATCTTGCCCCGATAGCAGTGGGCAGTCCACTGATACATGGCTGACCACATGAGTTTTGTTTCGTTGGTCAGGTCGCTTTGCTATCTCTTTAATCTAGAAAATCTTTTTAATCAATGCTAAGTGAAATATTTCTGACTCGGAAGTTGCCACAATTATCATGAATGTAAGCTTAATGTTCCTCGCTTGGAATAGTAGAAAAATTTGGTCCATATTACACTAGCTGTTAATAGTTAAAAAACGCCCCATATTACAGGCCTAGGGGAGAGACCAAGAGAATGAATCAGAATTCAAGCGGTTACCCATGTGCCAATGCTATCAGGTTCAAGATAGTATTGTCTAGGGATTAACTTGAATTATAGTGCATAACCGAGATTGCAGGATCTTCATCACAAGCATGAGTGTTACAGATACCTCTGAAAAGTCTACATGTAAAACGAATATTTGCATTCTATGTTTAGTTGCCAGACAACTCCGGATAGATTCTATTATCAACCTCTGTATACTTTACCATTTATAATTTTACCGATGTAATTTTCAGAAAATCTGTAGCGCTCAAGTTTTTGACACGTTTTCAATAGCTACCTATCGAGTGTTGTCCTCCTACATGTACATGACTAATACCTTCTAACCTGTGGTGTTCTTGTGTTTTCTTTCCATAAAACATGTTTGTGTTAAATGTACTTTCTGTGTAATACCCCTGTGAAAATGTCAAACTTTGAAATTTGACCAAGATGTGACCTGTTGTATGGCAGCATTCCGTGGGAATCACATTGCCCCACCCCAATACTCCTGTTTACCGAGCATTCCCTCATGACCACATTACCTCCCCCCTTACCTGCAACCTATACAGTGTTATGATATTCCCGTCCTTTGCTTTATTCTATTTGCCACTTAGCTAAGTTTCATCACAGATATCTCTTTGGTAACAGTACCTAAAGAGAGTGTCCATCAGATGTTCTGCTCACCAAAAGGGCCATGACACTGAAAGTGTCCCAGTACCTCACAGTGGAAGCAATGTGCATGCACTTCATTTTGCTCAATCAGTACCAGTCCTACAAGAATCGGTGGATGTGTATTTTGTTCAACCATTCCCAGTCCTGCAACCGTGATGGTGATCACCTGTTTTAAGCTGTTCAACAATGTCTGACAGCCATTGCCAGAAACTAATTCATGTTCCTCTGTTCAGCCCTGGTGTGGCCATGTTGGTTCAAGATGAGATCCAGTGATCCACATCTGGGATACAACTGCCTACAGAAAAACCAGCCATACATGGCAATAGAAACAGACCTACTTGGATATTCCTTGATCATGTTATGGAATCTGCTATTCAAGCCTGTTGTAGTGTCCTACAATAGTTTCCTCTTGCTTTCAACCTCCACCATCAGATTCACCAACACCATCAGTGTACCAACCTTTTGTTCCCACAGCCAAGGATACTGTGACTGAGTCATCATATGACTGAAAAATTGTTGAAAGTGATGTTGAACTCACTCACTCCAACAACCAATCACCATCTCTGAAGACTGGCAGATCACCCATGTGTAAAATCCATACCCAACATTCCCAAAAGTGATTCACAAGCCTATCCCGTCACCTAATCCAGTACCCCCGGTTGCAACAGTGATAAAATCTTGCATCAGTTGTCTCACCAAGACATTTTACAGTAGCCTCGAGGATTCCCGCTGCGGTGGACTGGAAGCAAGGTATGGAAGCAGTCAAACCCTTTTCTCATCCCCTAGCAGAAATTGCTGGGGAATACTGACAGACTGCCAAATCCTTGAGATTCATCATCAGAACATACTGAGCATTGCTTAATTCCATCGTCAGTGAGAACACCACCATGCATTATTATCAACCTCAGCTTCATCAGATGCTTCGACATCTTGCCAATCAACTTGTGGGTTCACTTTCTTCCACCCCTGTTCTGAAATTAGTTTGACCAGTTGATTGTTATTTCTGTTTGAACAAGGTTACCGAGGCAGCTGAACCATTCTTGACCCTGAACAAGTACCAGATCTGTTTATTGGACATGACCACTGGGTCTGTGGATGGCTGTTCAAGATGCAACCATGTTTCAGCACATCAACGTCCAGGGTGGCAATTAGTCATTTATACATCGTTGTTATCACCCAAGTTGGCAACACCCAGTTTTCAAGCGAAATTATTCCAGACTTTTTCTGACTGGCTCCTATCAGATACCAAGGTGATGGAGCGAAGGGTTCTGTTCCCTGTACAGGACATCAACATCTTCGAGATGATATCTGATTGGTGTTGCATCTCTCCAGGCATTTATTTTCCATAGGATTATCCATGAAATCACATTTACTGCATTGGTACGGCACTGGACACTACACCCGATCAACACAGTTATGGACATGACAAATATTGATGTGACTAGAGGAGCTCTGGTTTTTGCAACTGATAAGTCTCCTGAGTTGATAGCATCCACTCCACCAGACCTGCAACTCCATATATCACCAGTAAAAGACTTGAACTATTTGGTAGGTACCATTGGGAAGGGAAGGAAGGGTCAATGACTGTCATGTATGGAGTTGCGGGACTCCTCATGAAATCAGCCAGTGTTCCTGCTACCAGCTGGCTTCTCATTTTCTACTTTGTTGTCAACAGATGTTACAGACCATTTTTTGATACAGGCCTTCATTTGGATCATGATTGGCATTATTATCAACCTCAGTTTGGTTGACGCTTGTTCTAGAACTCTGATCATGGATATCGGTGTATGTTCATCAAACACTCAATCCTTCATGGCCATTTATTTCCTTCACACCTCCGCTAGATCATTTATCCTTGAGACATGTTGGCCAGAGGTCCTCTGTACAATATGCTTGGCCAAAGCGCCTTCCCTATAACATCTTCACAGCAACATGTTGCCTATTTATCCATAGCTGAAGAGAAGCCGTCGTGCTGTTCGTGCATCCTACAATCCCATCTTGTCAGGCATTGACATTGTCTATCATCTCTCTTCTTCAAATCAGAGAATGCCAAGTAATGCAAGGAATACGGTTTCTCCTGAGTGAAGCAGACAAAATGGATGTATGACCTGGTGATTGATCTTCCAAGCCTTCTCCTGCTGATGCAATCTTCAATGAAGTCCAGATCCTGTCAAATTCCTAACCCCCACATGTGAAGAAGATCGCTATCAGTGGCATTGTTCAGGCTCCTGCTTGTGGGAACTTAAGACCCAAGTTCTCATCATTTTTCCTTAGGGATGATATGTCTCTCATTGCAGATGGCGTCTCCCCACAGGGTTCCAAGATCGCCGCCAAGCAAATAACCTTGCAGAGGAAATAGGGGGTGGGGGGTGGGTCCGGAATCCTGGCTGCCATGGGTGAGTACAGCCATGAATCATCCTCCAACCACTACTGCAGTGTTTCTTCTGAGGAGGAGATGGTGGGGATGGACCCATGCTATGGCTGTCACATTTGGTGATTCCCATTGTGTTGTACGGCGTGCCCAAGGCATGGTTGAGCTCCTATCATCTTCTGTGGCCTCCTTCACTCCAGTAATGGTTAGGGGTATTTGATTTAGATGTTCATTCCAGAACCCACCCCCACCTTAGCATGATAATCACATCATTCACCTCCTTATTGCAATTAGCCTTCCCTCCTCCGCTATTGGGGTTTTTGCTTGGTCAAGGGAAACTTTACAACTTCGAGTGTTGGTAAAGCAAATCTTAAATGACATGGATTACCCCACCTATCCTTGCCTCATAGCTGCAGCACAACACTGTTCGTATTAGTCATGTGATCACCAGGGCATGCTTGGGTGTAACAGGTCAATTTTTCCTTGTTGCATCAAAATGTTTAACTTTCAAGGAAATTGGATGCCGGCATGTGTTGAAAAGGTTGGTTTTATTAACAAGTATGAAAATGGATAGTAAATGCCTCCTCTCTTGTTAGCTGAGGCTTTGTTTAATGAGAAATAAAAGTTTGATATTTTAGTGTGTTCTGTGTTTGCCATGTTCTCTCCCAATTCCAACATCTGTTTTCAGCTCAAGATTAATGAATGCATATCTGTGTTTCTATATTCAATATCTCCATCCTGAAAGCAGAAGAGAACTATTGTAGTCCTGTTTCCATTGTGTGCTAAACAGTTCCTCCTTGACTATCTGAAGACACTTTGAATTCCTTTGTTGACTTTTGCAGTGAAGATGTTGACGCATCTTGTTCTTTCCACCTTTGAGTTTCAGCTGTTTTCATTGTTGTGCTCTTACATGTCTCTTGTATCTACTACATACTTGTTCTACTGTAGCATATGATTTTATCACTGTTTTGCAGTTATCACACTCGACTGCAACTGGACAAAAGTTTGTGATTATTGTGACTGATTGGTATTCTCTATCCTTCTAAATGGGGATTGCATAATACCAACTATACACTCAGATTGTGTGATTTCATGTTTGTCAATTTTGGCACAGGAACTAGCACTTTCACATTATCTCCAGATCTTATTGTGCAAGCCTCCCATTGAATGAATATATGATAAATTGCATATATTAAATGTTCAGATTTTCAGTTTTCTTCAACTTTCAGGTATCTGACTTGCTGAAAATGAATGTATTGTATTTTCTGATTTGTGTCCCACAAATACTGCACATTTTCTTCATAAAAATGTAGATATGCAATTATGTCTTCAGTTTCAAATTTACACCTATTTCCAAGCTATGGCTCATTAATACAGCAGTAATATTAAGTTCTGTTCGTGTACTTTGCAGATGACATAGAAAATGAGAGATTGCAGACAACTAACTTGAAGAAATCACGATCACTAGGGGGCAGCTTGAGAAAACTCTTCCGTCGCAGCAAGAGAAGTAGATCTCGTGGTGGGGACAGTTCTCGTGAGAGTTCAATATCCAGGAAAGAAGAAAGCAGAGAGAGCTCACTAAAGCGGCCGACAGAAAAACAACGAGCTTCCGTTGGCTAGCCCCGGTTCAAATAAATTGTAGTCCAATTTTATCCAAAATTCATGCATTTTAAAAATTTTCCAATTTTTTTACAATACTGATCCTCAACATGTTAATATATATGATTGTATTTAATAAAATCCCTTTTTTGAAGTCGCTCGGATCTTATCATTGCGAAGTGAACTTGTATCCACCAGCTCTGGGATTGAATGAAACCAATTGCATAAGCTTAGCAAACTTCTTATTAGATTATTAAAGTTTGCTTGTGTGTGAAAACAAAACTGATTTAGGTAAATTTTAAGTGTGAACGTATGTTAACCTGGCGTTAACATGCACAGCTAAGTTTTTGTTAACTATCAATCCCATTGACCTTCCAGCACTGGGCTCCTCTGTAACTACCGAACTGTAGATACCATTTTGATATGTGCGTATTGTCGCTAAAATTTAACGCTGAGAAAGTTGAGTTTTTATTTTCGGCGCAAATTTTGCGTATGACCTGTATGCATATGTATATATATATATATATATTATACATACCAGTTACTAAGGCTTGGTGGTTTTGTGACCCCTCCCCTCAGGATGATGTTGTGATAACCATATTAGAATATTTATTAGTACCTCATGACTTCCTTATATATTTCTGCAACTTAACAGTAAGATAACAAAGCTTTGAACATATTGCTGGGAAATCATAGTTTATTTATGATAAACACTATAATTGAATTTTCTGATTTAACAAATGAGATTAAATTTAGCACTCTCTGGAATGTGACTAATGTAGTTCTGCTGAACATGGCATTGTGCCCCATGCAGATTAACCAGTTCTCTTCAGGTCTCTCGTGGCTGATAAATACGGTCGATGTGATTTGTATGCGACTAGATATTTAAGTAAAACACTAATAGTGTCCTACTTCTCATGTAATACTGTTGATCTAATGTAAATTCCCATTGTCTTGTAATGAAGTCAGGGTCAGGATTCTGGTCTCGTCGGTGTGTGCAATAGCTCGCTTCAGAAGTCCTCTTGGTGTGGCCTACTGTGATTGAACATCCTTACAAAGAAGCCATAGACTGGAGGACATCATTCTCCTATTATCTCCAAAAAATAATCCCAGCAAATTGCTTTTACTTTCATAAAATGAATTAAGCAATTGCTCGAATTTGTTTCCATGCCATGTATTGAAGATCATGGCCGATCAATGAGAATTATATCCGAAACAGGTCTACTTCACATTTAGTACATATGCTGACAGGTTCCACTTCTTTGGATATACTGTTTGCCAAGCTCTAAATAATATCTCAAAGATTGATCAATACAGGCTATATCAAGACGACTTCTGAAGGACACATCTATGCTTTTATGATGGACATCAATGCGTTTGAAGCTGTCTCCATGTTTTTGTCATCACTGTGAAGAGAACGATTCTGAGGGTCATTGTTGGTACGTAATTGTTATGTAGATTTTTCCCAGTCTTTGTTGATTTGTGTTTTATAGTGTGTGCATTTCCCTAGATTATTTATTTGTTATTGTTTTCTCTGTAGAGATATTGTGATCTTGGTAAGGCACACAATTAAGGGTGATAATTACGAGTTTATATTAATTGTTATCTAAACAGGTACCTACTATCATTATCTGATAGACTGATAAGGCTTTGATAGTCCATAGATTGGATAATAATGATGTTTGCAATGAATCTTAAAACTATGTTTGCAATGACCTTTGAAGTAGGAAGAATTATTCTGTCTCTTTTCTGGCTATGCTGATATGTTTAACATAGTATCAGTCAATTTTGAATTAGTAGTAACCTAGTCACTCAGTACAGCTGGCCAACCTATGGAACGGAACTCCACTGATGGAGCCATTCAGATTCCTAGACTTGACACTCCGACATGACTCATTTGTCTGGTTGAGTACAAGTTATGTTTATAAGTACTTCAAAGTATTGTTTGTAAACTGCCAGCTTCTATCATTTTTGACCTACTACATGGCTTGATTTTTACAATGCTTTCTACAAGTGCCACGCCTTAAATATGCAGTATATGCATGATCTTTTCGCCCAGTGCTGTGTTTTTGCTGAAACCGTTTTCTATGGTGTATTTTATCCAAAGTCATACTTTTTATATGACCCTTTTATTTTCCGTGTTTTTGTTTGTATAATTCAGATCAGGGACTAGTAATATTGATACATGTTTGAATAAACCACACAGAAATTATATGGTGCAGGGTTGATTGTTTTGAACATATCTTAAATTTGATGTTAAAAGAGAAGACTGTGATCTGTCAGTGCTGTAATAGATGGATTCATCAACAGTAAAGTATGTTTACGTACAGTCAAATATTTTGTGGATGAACAACAGCAGTATATTAATATTACATGA
Source organism: Hanleya hanleyi (assembly GCA_036873755.1). Classification (NCBI taxonomy): domain Eukaryota; kingdom Metazoa; phylum Mollusca; class Polyplacophora; order Lepidopleurida; family Hanleyidae; genus Hanleya; species Hanleya hanleyi. The sequence continues at coordinate 1,777 of JAVTVY010030151.1, read as the reverse complement.
CCATGTTAGTTTTCCTCTTCGTTATGTTGATCAAATGATGTTGACTCGCAGTTTGAGGAATGGCTTCTGAAACATTGTACTCTAATCTTTCTCAATCCAAGGAAGACTGTCGTGTAGTATCTCAAATCTAGTAGGCCCTACTGAGTATGTTCTTTTATGGCATACTAAACAATTCACATTACGATACTTGAGAGTAAGCATGATAAGACACATTCTATTATTGTTGAAAGTGAGATGAATTTAATTAAAGTGGGTTTTCCGGTGAGTACATTATTCTACGAAGCAACGTCTATTATTACTTCAAACAGCCAACCTGAATAAATGGGGCCCCGTACCTGGTCTGAATTATGCAACGTGGAAAATAAACTATTTGTAAAAAAAAAATGTAAATGCATTTGTTTGAATTATTATTTTCTCTGGTTTTGTTCAATATTATCAGAAAGGAAGGATCGATAGTGATGACGATGATAGGAGTTTAATAAGGCTGCCAATAAACCTTCCACTGGCGCAAGAATTCTAGTGAACTGTCCACACCTAAACCAATAAACTTAAAAACCCATAGTACAGTACTTGCAATCGTTAAATTGTTCAGTTACGAAGACAGACTTACTGAGCGGTTATGGGCAAGTATCCTTAACCAATAACCTGATCTTAAAATAAGATATTTCTGCATTTGAAATATTGATGGGTTACGCCAGTGTAACGGTATGTCATTTGGCATAAGAAAGGGTCCTGCCACCTTCCAAACTTATAAATCCGGCCGTAACCGGTTGAATATGATCTACACGTAATGCCTGACAATTGCTTGAAGCATACAAGATAATATATTTTATGAACATTTACTTTCGTACGTAATCCTTGCTAAAGCTATTGGTAGTTGAGAAAATTCAGACGAGAAACATTTTCTTGGCTCCAGTTACACAAACATGTAGAATACTTTAAAATCTGTAATGAAACGTACAAACAAAGTATGAATTTTCTGCGTTTGAAACCCCGGTGGGGTTATACCAGTTTAAGAGCATGTCGTTTGGGATGAAAAAGACCCCTGTCACCTTCCAAAGATTGATAAACTTTTACCAGTTTTTACACGCTTCTCATGAGAGGGTCGTTTAATGCGATAGCGATACCACCATATCTTGAGACTATGCCTAGGAATACCAAACTTACATCATACTTGCATATGGTCTTAAGCAAAAACCTATCAAAAGTCAGATGATTTACTTTTTTCTGGGTCACTGGGTCAAATTTGTCCATTCATCTCTGACCACTAATTACCGTGATATTCCAAGAACAATAATGCCCTGGCTTACTGAACTTACACTAGACACACATCAGGTCATGCACTACAGTCAATATTGCCCTTGCGGTATTGTCGTCATGGATGTACGTACGTTCATCCATCTTTGTTTTCTCATTACCATCATATCTCAAGAATGTAATGCCTAGATACACCACACTAACATCATGCATGTGGTGACAAAACCGAAGCCTATTGAAAATCTGAGTTTTTTGGGTCACCAGGTCAGATTATGTCAATTTGTCATTTAATAACCCGAAAAATGACTGCCTTGGAGCACCAAACTTGCATAACACATGCATGTGGTCATAGAGCAGAAGTTTATCGCAAAGTGAGATCGACATCTTTTGGGGGTCACTGGGTCAAAGTTGTTCCTTTTGTCACCTGTTGGATTTTAACTACCTCAACTCAAGACTGATGCCTAGGCTAACTGACCTTACGCTAGACACATGCTTGGCCTTCAGCCTGAAGATCAAGGAA